>CAEFZX010000128.1:0-102234 GCA_903066825.1 Alfaro cultratus | reverse complement strand
AGACATAAAAGCAAAGATCGAAAGGAGGCGGAGTCTGCATTTTTTAGTGGTAGATATATTTGTGTGTCGTCTGCATAACAGTGAAAAGGAATCCCGTATTTTCTAAAAATAGAGCCCAGATAGAAAAACTCTGGAAAGAGCTGAAACCCAGTGTAGCCCAGCAACAACCCCAAAACATGAAAGCTCTGTATATTATATAGCCTGGCATTTTGGCACCTTCCTAAAAGGTCCATGTCATTTTTTGCCAAAAGGGATTTTTTTTGGTCCCAAATCACCTTTTGGTATAAAAGAAGTAGGGATTTTTATTCAAAAATCACTTTTGCCAAAAAAAAAAAAAAAAAAGACTTGGGTCATCATTTTAGAACAGTGATGATTTGATTTGATTTGATATTTTAAAGCTCATTTCTCCAACAAATACTTCCATTGTTCCTTATGGGTCCCAAAGCCTGGACCCCATAAGAAGAAACACTGTTTTTGGGTTAAGTTTATGACTAAGGTGTAAATTGAGTTTAGGTTTAAGGTAAGTGTCAGGGTTAGGTTCAAGAATGAATGAAAAAGAAATTTAAGCCCATGCAAAATCCCTGTGTAGGTAGAAAGACATTCTGCTTGGGTGTGTATTGGTTGATCTAAGAGTGTCTACATCTTGTCAGCAGTATTGAGTTTCATTGATCTGAACAGGCCTCTGCTTTCTCTGGGCGACCAGCTGGCTTTAAAAAACAAGCTCTACTTGTACACGCAGCTGTACTTTTTAAGTACAGCTGGGTGTACTTGAAAAGTAAATTCTTAGGACTGTAAATCACCCGAAAATAAACTTTAGGATTTCTTTGAAGGGCTGCAATGTGGATCAAAGAGAAGACAATCTGGTGGACCTGTACGCTTTAAACACAAGACACAAGAAAAAAAGGGGGGAAAAAACCCTCTAACCTTCTCAAAACCTTCTTTATCCTCAACTTTCCTGGCTGTTGGAGGCAGCATAAAACCTGCACTGATCAGTAACCAGCCTGTCAAGTGTCCTTGAACATCGCATTAAACCTCCCTGCATGAGCGCATCGGCTAAATACCTCAAATGTAAGTAAGTGTAAGCTGTTCTTACGCTTATCCTCTGTAGCTTGCCACACATCTGAGATTTACCCCTGAAGCTATAAACACTCCTCCTCCTCCTCCTTGGAGCTCATCACCAGTGTCCATCCTGGCAACAGTGATCCTAAAACCAGCTCATATCACAACCTTCACTGAACAATCTCTGTTCAGTCCGTGGTGTTACAATTACCCTCCAGCGCCAGATATCCGCATGCATGGACCTTCCTCTCTGGACCTGCATTTAGACAGCGTTGTCCTAATTCAGCGTGTGATGTTATTTTACTTGTCATCAGCTTTGCCAAGACAAGTAATAACTTGTAGTGCTCCTACCTGTCAACGGCACAATGTCATTAACAGTAATTACCAGTCAAGCAATATGATAAACGCTTATTAGAACAGTGACACTGGAGCCGGAAATCATTTCTTGCCTTAAATCAGGCTGGCATGAAGGAAAAATATTAATTTACACCAGAGGGCTTGGCTGATGTTCATTAATTAAGCTTTCTGCTACCTTGACAGGTGCACCTGTTCCTGTGATTGATTTGTTGTGTGATAAGATTTTCTGCATAAAGAAATTTTATGGAGTTTTTTTTTTATTTTTTTGAAGAGCATCTGAATTTCCATTTGAATTGTCTCCACCTAAGTCAGCACAAAGCGATATTGACCTTTAAAGGTGAATTTACGATAATCCTTCTCACTCTGCATGAACCTTACGTCTTCCCCCCGCCCCATATCCTCTACCACTGTCATTATGTGAGGTCACGCAGACAGGACCCCCTCCTGCTGTGCACAGGTGACAAAGCTTTAAATGGTATCTAAGCAGACAGCAATATAACTCGACTTCAAAGTAGTTTGTGTAAACCTTGTTGTCACTGCAGGAGTGAGGGGTCAAGGGCAATAGACAACAAGCACAAGGTGGTAACAACGCCTGTGTCCAACTTTGTCCCCCTCCCCCCTCATGAATGGGAATCATGATATTGTTTCCTATTTTGGGCAGCAGAGCTCTAATTAAGCTTGCTTTAGCAAGTTTAAAAGACAAATTTGATCAGTTTTTAAAACCAGAACACATGGCCTTTTTTTTAAAATCACAAACTACCTTTTCACAGTTTTTTAAGGACATGTAGGAAATTTTTAAATGTCAGAAAAAGAGGCTTTGGAGACACAAGTACAGATGAAATTGTGATAGATAACATAATGTGTGACATGAATGTCAAAAGAATTTTTGTTCTTGACAAGCAACCTATTAATGTAAAAAGGAGACAGTAAGCACTCTTATGTTCTTCATACTGTTAGATCCTCTATCCAGGAAGTCAGACTGAGTTTCATTAAAGTGAATGGGTGATTATAAAACAATTATATTCATGTCTTCAAGAGAGAGAACAGCTCAAAGCTGTGGGATGAGAACACAACACCCGCCATGTTGCAGCAACAACAGGTGGAATCAGTAGCCAGACAATTAAGGTAACTGTAGGTGCTGTTTGTGAGCATAAAGTTTATCAAGTACAGAGTACTGTGTTACCTTGGGTTTTGATTATTTTCTATTGAATGTCTGACTGTGTATCAGTGCTTTGACTTCTCATTCAAGCCCTTAATTTGGATGATGAAAAAACAAGCTACAGATGGACTGCTTCATGCTGTTTCATGCAAACACTGCATGTTAAATGTTGTCTTCCTTATGGAAAAAGATGTGAAATCAGTCCAATACTGACATTGGCTAAAGTTGGACAGCATAATGCATTCATGTCTGACTTCAGTATCCTATACATTGTCACACTGGCAATGTATAGGATACTGGCCTAGAGCTTGTTTTTTTTCTTTTTGACTTTACTCTTTTTAATATTCTTCTCGATTCTTATTGATTCATCTTTTTCTTGACTTGAGCCATAAAAAAAGAATGCAACTACTACAGTGTGAGCTACAAGCCTAAATATGCTGAAAAGAAAAAAGCTGTAAAAATGCTAAACAGGATATAAGAAGGAGTCGATATGTAGTTGATCAAATAATGGTTCCTTTTTCACATAATATCCCTCCAGTTCAGATAAATCTACGTGCACATCTTTCTTCCTGACAGCCGCACAGTCATGAAAATGCAAAAATTTTCCAAGAACATTTCAGTGAAAGTTTTCCAGGAGGTCAAGCGTGAAGTTTTTCTCGATAATATGAGACTTTGGGAAACTTTAAAGGCGGAATTGTTAGATGCAGTTTAGAACAACATTCATCAACTTACTGGATGTTTCCACAGCTGTAAGTCAAATCCCTTAGTCACCGTCACTGTGTTACCTGCTTAGCTGTGAGCTAAATCAGATCGTTGATGTGATGCAAGCGCATTTAAAGGTGAAGTCACTATTGATTTCTTGACCAGTGCTTTGTGTGCCTGTCTTGGTTAACTGCGGTTCTCTGCGGGTTTTGTCCTTGGAGTCAAGCATTGTAGTTCCTGTCATGAAACGTTTGTACTAAAATTACTCACATTCATCTTGCTCGCCTTGGGGGTTCAATCCTTCAATTTGGGATGAGCCATGGAAAGGAGGACTACATTAAGACACCTGAGACAGACTCCAATCAGCCTGCAGAACAGCCTGGCCTTGGGCACCGTTGGACCTTCCCACAGGACAGCCATCCTAGAGAAAAGCTACCAACACCTCGGAGTGGCTCAGGCGGACGTTATGTTCTTTTCAGACAGTGTGACAGGAAGGATACATCTAAATGAAATATCAACATCATGTCGCATAAGAATGTAGACTAAGATAGAATAAGGCAGGAAAAGCCCCTTTTTGTGCTCAACCTTTTATTTCTATGTAAAATGCCACGTCAAAATATTCATAATAATTTGCCTCTTTAAGATAATGCCTTATTGGTTACGTTATCCAAAACTCATTTTTCTTTGGCAGTCAGGCAAAAATGTCAATAAATTGCAGGACCAAAGTACAAGTGAGACCAAACACGCAACTGAAGTGTCAGATTGTCAAGACATTGCATTTTACTCCAGAAGTTAAAATAAATAAATAAAAAATCATATTTACTTATTTTGGAGAATTAATTAAACTTTTTTCCCATGATTTATGCTAAAATCACTGCAAAAAATGTAGAAAGGACTATTTTAATCAGGTAATGTGTTTTAGTTTAGTTTTTAACATCATTGTCTATCGTTTCTCTCATATCTTATGTAATTAAATGTTGACAACTACTTCCCTCATAATGAAAAATTAAATTAAATTAATTTATTTATATTTTTAGCCAGAGTAAATGTTATTTAAATTCCTGTCAGATAACACTAGCGATGGTTCACTGCTGTTGAAGCACGGTGGTGGTAGTGTCATGCTCAAAGGTTGGCTACCTGCCTGATTCAGCTGCACACAATTGAAACATATCTTATCATTACATTGGATGGTTGAGACATAACTATAACCACACCCTCCAAAAAAGACCAGGATTCTATTAAGATAATATTGAAGTTAGAAATCTTGACCTTTTTGGTGGAGCTTGACGTGTTGAGCTTCTTTTAAGAGGGAAACAAATTCTGCCATCATATTATTTATGGCTTATTAAAGGTGTTTGCTTTGGGGTAAACTCAACCAAACATAAATTGTTCTCACTCTATTCTTTGGGTATTGATTGTAAAACATCCATCCTCCTCTTTGACTGCCGTAAATATTTCAGAAGACAGTTACACCCTACAAACAAGCAGCAGAAGTTAAGAGACCATTTTTAAATATACTCCTTCTGGCCTAATTTTAGTTACTGGGTTGTGTTCATAGCACAGGGCATTTATCATTTGCTGGATACACAGGATACTACAAAAGTGGGACAGAAATTAGGAAGATGCTCACACACACACACACACACACACACACACACACACACACACACACACACACCTACCAACGTGAACCTCTGTAGAGCCATCGTTAAAAAGTTAATATACACATTTAGTTACTGATCATCAAATTCAGTCCTAACTTCTGCTTTCCTTCTCATTAATTTATTTTATCGTTTTTGACAGGTCAGCAGCATCATGATTAGCTGCAAGTTTGTTGCAGCACATATGCCAATCAAACTGACATGACTGACTTGAGAGACCCCAAGGTCGAAGAGATGTTGATTGCTTTGACACGATCTCTCCACTGAGGACGGGTCCCCTCTGCCGTACGTCAGAGTCATTGATTGTCTTTATGTCCCGCAGCAATTTTCAGGATCTTAAACCGTAAATGCAGTGCCTTGCAAAAGTATTCATACGCTTCAGTCAGATTGCAACCAAAAACCACAACAAGAAGCACATTATTACAAGGAGGAAGAAATGACAGTTTTTACAAAAAAAAAAAAACAACCTTTGTGGCTTGAATGCATAATAATATTTAGCTAATTGAGGAGCAGAAAAAACACTTGACATCGCCTCTGCATCGAAGGCGACAGCATCATGCTATAGGAATGCTTTTATCTTGCAGGGACAGGAAAGTTGTTCAAAAATGATGAGAAGTTAGATGAAGCTAAATAAAAGGCAACTGGGAGGAAAACCTGTTAGAGAGCACAAAACACTAGAAAGTTGGACAGAGGTTCATCTTAGAGTTGCTTTTGAATTGTAATCAATTCAACATTATGGTTGTTACCGCTTTCTCAATTGGTGGCTGTATGTTGTTTTAATGACGTTTTATTTTTGTGTTTTTATGATGTAACCTGCCTTGTTGCTGAAATGTGATTGATAAATAAAATTGATCGATTGATTCTGCCTAGACAATGCAAATAGACTTGCGCGAAGCGCTACAGAGGAGTACAACATTGAATCAAATTCATGTGCTAGAATAATCTGAATATAGATCAAAGCAAACATAAATGCAAAAATGAATCAGTGATTATTTGGCTTTTTCTTTGACTCGTCACCGAATAGATTAGACAATCCTAAACAACCATCAACAATCATCTATCATTTCTGGTCCACTATACGTGCTAAACATAGCAATAAAGCGAATTTGATCGACCATTTTGTCATGTCAGCAGCAGGCTAACAACAACCAAGACATCATCCTTTGGTTTTGTCTTGAGTGCCTTCAACGAAAACACAACGCTGAAATACTCTGTCTTCGGCTCCTCGCGCTCTTTGTGTGTCTGCTGGTCCCACTCGAGGTAATGATGTGGGTTTAGATGTGCTGAGTGTCTTTTCCTCATTGTGCTACTTTGTTTCGAGACGTTAAACTGTTTGCAGGTGAGATGTACACTCAAACTGATAAACAGCAGCTGCATTTGAGATTTCCCTCTCCCTCCCACGCTATATCCTGCCAAATAGACCGTGAGTCTACTGTGACTCGGTGAAAATGAAAATCCTCAAATATCAGGCAGAAGTTTCTCTCTCTCTCTTTTTCCCCTCCTACTTTTTCCCAGAAAGACCACAGTAGCTGAGCCTCTGGCCTGCTGATGCAATAGTTTTGAGCAAAGTTTGTGTATATGAAAGTGATTCCTTATGCTTTCCCAATGACTTTTTTTCCCCTCCACAATTTTCAGTTTAGTTTTTTTTTGGTGTTTGGAGAGATCAAGCTAAACCACATGCTTTGAGCTGAGCTTGGAAAGGAAGGCTTTAGCCGGGTAAACAGAGGGAAAACGGTTGGGGAAAAATACTTTAATTAGGATCCAGGGATTTGTCTGTTTAGTTTCCTGAGGAGAAGGCTGGGATGGGATCTCAGACATATCAGTTTGGACTCATTTAATCAGTAAGCGTGGCCCGCAGCACCTTGACCCTGACAGTAATCTATCACTGCTCATACACAGCTCTGCCACCGAGCTGCCAATGGTGATAGAGAGAATCATCTGGCTCCTTATAATGAAACCCGTTATTTCCCTGTCAACTGTGAATACTTTTTCTCTTTTTTTCCCCTCTCTTCCCTCCCTCGTTCTCTCCGGGTTTTTTTTCTTGCCCAGATATTGCCATGGCAACTGTGGATTCCGTATAGAGAGGCTGTTGAGGATGTAAAGTAGTTCCTGTGGAAAAATAATCTTGCAAATCCCCAAAACAAGAGCAGATGCAGTTGTAGGAAGAGATGTGGGTTAGGGAATTTAGCATTTCAGGGATTATTTACGCAAAACCCAACGCAGCAGCCTCTTAATACGTCTCTTCACGTGGCGAAGCTCCGCGCTACCTGTCATGGAGACAGCTCTTTATTGGCCTTATCTATCCTTCTTCTTTTTTTTCGTTATGGCCTTTAGATCTTCATCTTTGACTGGCAACGCTATGGACTGAGCACTGTGTTTTGGGCTGCGATTCGCCTCTGCCTGCCACCCAATTTGACGGCTGTCACCCAGCAGTGGCACAAATCCCGCAGGCCATTATGAGGCTGGTTTAATCCCCAGAACGGCAGCAACAGGAGCCTTTCAAGAAAGGTTTCAGAGCATGATACCCTGTCTGTCACATGCATCCGTGAGCTTCAGGCGAGGCTGCAGTGTGTCGTCGTGATCCCACTCCATCGTTAATATCGTGCCTTATCCCCAGCCCTCCGAGGGTACTGCTGCTCAAGATCAATCACATGCTACATGTAGTGTTCAGATACTTTGTCTCTTAGTTACCGAGTCTTAGTGAAGGCCATGATTGCATACAAGGAATGTTTTTTTTTCTTGTTTGTTTGTTCTTCTTTTGCATGCCAAGATGTATTTTTTAAGAAGAAACTGACACGCCTTTTGTATACAGTGTTTTTGCCTGTAGATAATTGCAAAAAATGTCTGAACAGATTTAGTTCCATGCTGTGACAATGTTTGTTTTCGTCAGCGTGTGGATGGACTTTTGGTCAGAGTTGATTGGAGGAGGGATGAAGCTAAAACCCGTTTGAGCCTGGAAAATCGGGTCAAGGTTCACCTAAATATCAAGCCAGAAGGAATAGTTTATCTCAAAGAATGTTAGAATTGCATCTAATTGAAAATATGTAGAAAGATTTGAAAATCGATATTTTCTGGCTGATTTTGAGATGGGGAAAAAAATATCAGTTTTCAGACATGCAAAGCAGAGACAAAGTCAAATCAACTTGCAAGAGTAATGGTCAAAGTACTGAGTCAAGGCGATTGACTCGCTGATTAAAAAAAATAAAAAAGACAAACCAGATGTCTGCAGAGGGTGTACATCTGGCTACATGTTAGCTTAGCATCAGCTACAGAGGGCGCGTGAAGAGCGGAAGACTTTATTTCCTCAGTGTTCTTGCCCTCTGCATGTTTGACAGTGAGAAATACAACCATGTATTTTTTCTAAAGATGATTTCCTTCCTGCCGTCTCATCAATCTTATCTTCTCATCCTCAGCGTGTAAGGGCAACGATGAATTTCCAAATCAAAACTTTATTTGCATTTAAATTCAGCCTGGAGTTTGAGGGAACAGCTGTTTTTATCAATCAGTTCTCTGCAGTTGGTTTGTGACAAGCAAGGAAAAACAAAACCATCACCAATGATTAGCTGTATATAATGGATTCTCAGCATTCATAAACGGACTAAGCAGCATCCCAACACAACGACCAGCAGACGCTGCATACAGATGGACGCCATGGATACGAGCCAGTGAGGAAGGCACTTCTCTGAATAAGCACAAAAAAACTTCAGATAAAAATCCAAAACTGGATTGTTTGTCCTCAGTGATCTTGCATTTCGCCCCAAGAACACTTTCCTGAGGGTCAAGTGTGCTTGTGGGAACATAAAGCTTTGTAGATGTTTTACATGATACAGAGACCTTAATCAAAGTAAATGGCAATGTAAATAAGGGTAAGAAGGGTGAAAATCAGTTTAGACATGGCAGTTTTCATCTCGTGTAAATCAATAAAGTGCAATAACACTTTCCACAATGACACTCCTTGTACATTTTCTTTTTATTTCTTATAGCATCTGCCAGTCCCACTTCAAGTCAGACAGCAACCTTTAGTTGAAAGACAACAAAAACTCCAACTCTGCCCGGTGTATGAATAACTTTGGGCCTAAATATGTACGCCACGGGGCAGCAGCTAGCTCAAAAGTTTTAGAAAACCAAGTTGCAGCCCCGTTTCTCAGTTGTCTGTATATGATGCACCTTAAGAAAGACTGGCACTTTGGGTCACTGAAGCCCGGTTCACTGTGTACAAAAGACGGTTATAGCCTCTGGGTAAAAAATTTGAAGCAAAAGCAGAAGTGCCTTGGAGGGAAATCCCACTGAAGTTTACTCAACAGAAAAAAAAATATATAGAAATCAATGCCTGTAGTAGGCTCTCATTCAAAACCACCGGTGTCTTTTATAATAAACTAATAGTTTTTCATTGAATGGTTCATCTGAATGTGGCTTCTACTGTGCCCATTTTTTAGTGCCATGCCCACGGTACTGTATGATAATATCTAATATTTGGGGTTATCGCTCGCCATCATTGATGAAATGTCTGCAAGTCTGAGCCAATTGGCTGCTGGCTGCAGACCTGATAATTTACAGTTATGAAACTTGTATGGATTTTCTCATCTTCCTTTTGACAGGACAGTGAAAAGGGCATTTCTTAAATGCCACTAAGGTATTTTACAGTGAGTCGGTAAAAACAGCTCCAACAGCTACTTAAGTTTTAAAAGGATGGCAGGATAGTGATGAACACTCAAACATCCCCCACAACTTCAGTTTTCTTGAACTTTCTCCAGCAAATTATTGTCCTATAGATTACTGTTGGGACTCTATGCCCTAAAACACCTTTGGAATTTTTTTTTATTAGGTTCTTAATCCTACACAGAAACTCAAGTTGTTATTAAGCAGTGTTTGTCTAATGGAGCAGACTTGTCAGCATTAGAAATTAAGAAAGAATCTTAAAACATGTACATTGACAAAACTGTTTGGATTTCGGTAACAAAAGGGGTGTTGCTCGTACACTGTTACTATGCCAATATGTATTTTTCTCATTTTGCCTCACATTTCTTTCTTCAATGGTTTTTGCTTGTATTGTTTCCTCATTGCATTGATATCAACTATACAGCCACAATTTTCAAGCTTTTGATTGCAGTGCTTCAGAATCCAGAGTCAAATCTGTGAAAAGTTGCTTGTCCAATGTAATGTTCACTAAAGCCAGCAGACCAAATTGAAACTCATTTCTTAGTGTCGATCCCAGTTGTTTACCTCCATTCTCACTATCCTCTCTCTGTGCCTCCAAGCCCCTCGGACTAAACATGACCTGGATGTTCACGGTGCAGAAAGTGCAGATGGTTTGTCAAATGCACGTCTGAAATACTGTTTATTTTCTCAGTTTCTACCGGGTAAACACATTTTTGTGACACACTTTTTAATGTTAATTGTGTATAGTTAATACTTGAAGTATAAATGCACCAATGGCACTTGACTTTATTAAGACGAGTGGCACTAATATAGTGTTCGGTGGCAGAAATGTTTCTTTTCTACAACCACAGATATTTCTAACACCCACTTTTTTCTTTTGTGTTAGCCAGGGAGCGTATGGTAGTGTTCTTTCAGCCAGCAGGCAGTACACAGCAACAGGTGGGGGCGGGTTTACTCTCTACTCCAGACAGCCAGGAAAACACAGCTACATCAAGCTAATTATATATCCTCTTAGTCAGGCTATCTGCTCAGGTAGCAAGAAAATAAACAGACATGCCACTCGAGGTTTCCCAAGTGTAGGTCTATATGACATCTCTAGCTTAACAGGAGTGATGGCTGACGCTCCTAATATTTTTCTGCCGCGTCTGTATTTTTTCACCTGGAGATATTTCCAAACACACACTATTTTTTGTAGGTGAGCGAAAATTGTAACTGTCAGCTTATTGGTAGCAATAAGGGAGGGAGGGGCAGCTCTGTGTTTGCTCCATGCGCCATAAAGCTTCTTCCATGTATTTCTCTCACATCTGATTAACAAATATTTTAATTTACAATTGCAGTTTAACATCATTAGTACCTCTGAAACCGGTAACTGACCCATTCCTGCTCAACAAACCGAATTTGTTTGCTTTTCATTCACTTCAAACAAATGGCTATTTCGAAAACTTTTAAGCTTCGCCCTCTTTTGCTGACTTCTCAAAATTTTCCCCCACTAATGAAGAAAACGAGGATATGCAAGAGGAGTCATCTATTATAATTCCTCGTCGTCCTCCCTCTGTTCCTTTTAAGTCTGGTGGTGCCAGGTTGCCCCGGGTACAGTGATTGATGGGCCGCTTGTGACCTACGATAGACAGAGCCACAATTAAAGGGCGACTTATCTACCAGCTGTGAATCTCAAAGATAAATGCTGATAGCAGTCGGCCCTTTGATGTTCAATCATGCACTCCACGCCTCGGCCTCAGCTTGTGTCCCCAGATTGACTGATGCACATTTGAATATTTCTTTCCAGCAGGTAAACATTAACATTCAGTTCACCTCCTCGCTCACTCCTCCTCACTCTCTGTGTAATGTCGTCTGTCTGTTTCTCAAAATGAAAAGCAGCACCTAATTTAGGTGTGTTCATCCCCCCCCTGCGTGCCAGTAAGATGGAAGTAATGAACATCCCATTATTTTTGAATTATTCATTTCTCTATGTGAGATTTAGCAGGATTTTTTTCTTCCTTTTTTTTTTGCTTTATTTCCTTTGGTTGTCTCCGCTTAATGTTTCATTCTTTTTTTTTGGTCCTTGTTTTTCACTTGGCCGTGTCCCAAATCCCTTCGATCTCTTCTGGAGTACGCTGCCGTTGCCTGCCATTTCCTCTGGGGACATGTTTGGTCTCAAGATTGTTTTATTTGCCCATTTGGTTGTTTGCATCTCCTGCCATATTAGGACAACTACTCTCTCTCCAAGGTGATTGAATCGATTTGGATTCTTTCAAATACTGTCACCAAACCAGTGCAGTGTCGGTGCTGATGCTCGTCCTTGAGGGCAAGACTTTTTTTTTTAAATTCCAAACTGCTTTTCTTTTTTATTTGAAGATACATAAGTTATTTTGGACCTTTGAAAAGAAACTTTTCCCTCCTCTGTTGTACATCGACTATATTCAGCCTGAACAACTGGCACCCATACTGATTTGATTTCCTGCCTTGCAGTTTATTTAACAGATTTTGCTGGTTAAATTTGCCTTTTCTGCAGTTATCTTCACTTATGGACATGTCCGTTTTCACAACTCCGACACCAATGTCAAAAATGTGGCCGAGGTGTTGATGCCTTTGGTTTCAGACAAGATTCAGACCGGTCTCAGAAATATTACTGTTCAGGGTCAGACTCATAGATTGCCTGCTTTACTGCAGGTGCACTGATAAGTCCAGAGTTCAGATCGATAAACTGAGTGTTCACACTAGCAAAAAATAAAATAAACGTGTGCGATGTCTCCCAAAGACCAACAGGTATTAAAAAAAGAACGTCTGCTGCATGTTTTACTGATAAACTAGCATGTGTGCACCTGCTGCTTTCACTGAAACAGCTTCAGGCTGACAGATTCAGCTATTCATTTTAGGCAAAACTGAGTTATCACCATATCGGTTTTTAGGATGTATGGTCTTATATTAAAATCTGTAATTGACCATCTATAAACGCACTGGACAGCCATGCATACACATGGCTGTCCAGCCATGCACGCACGCACACCTACTGGAGATGAGAGATGAGCTGTCCTGTCGATGTTTTTGGACTCGTAAAGGAAGCTGGAGTACCCAGAGAGGTACGAGAAGAACAAGGAAATCCAGGACCTACTTAATGAAAAGTAAAAGTGTTAGAAGGTTCACTACCATTCACCCACTTTTAATGTCTGATCAAAGTATTAAAATTGTGAGCTAGAGACAATTCATTCCAGATTTCTTTAGCAACGGTAACATGTGATCAGAATTAGATGCCAAATTTCTGTACAACCATATTTTCTTACCACACTTACACTGATCACAAATAGGGGGAGGAGGGCCAATTCATCACTAATTGCTATCTAAATAAGCAGCAGAGGACAAATGTGTTGTCTTTTAAAGAAAACAACATTTGGATGGCCAAATTTCCTTCTCGGTAATTAACACTGTAAAAGAAAACACAATCATAGTTTGTCTTTTGTGCATTATGGTTTATACTTTAAATTTAAGTTAATTATTTAACAAACGAATAAGTATGTTGAAATGCATATTCAAAAAACAGATGCATGGCTTCTCAGCCGTCTTGTGTGGTTTTGCAGCAGCTTATCGACAGCTGAAAGCAACTGACTGGACAGGCTTATCTCGAAGGCCAGCGCTGTCATGGCATGTTCCCTCGACCCAGTGCAGGAACTGAGAGACAAGAAAAAAAATAAATTAAAATATCATCACTCTTGGGCAATGTCTCCCACCCCATTAATAACTGCAGAACTGGAGAGCACCTATAGCGAGCGGCACCTGAATCCCGAATACACATAGGAACGTCGTTGTGAGTCATTCCTCCCAGCAGCTGGAAAAACAAGTTACGACATGTTAACAACGGATTAAACAGTTTTAGCTGCTGGAAAAAGTGACAGAGGGCACAGATATGGGAAGTGTGGAAGCCCCTACTGTATCAAATCGATATAGGAACAACAGAGAGTTGGCCACTTATAGGTAAAAACAACAAACAGCTTCCAGTCTAGTGGGGGAACGGCTGACTCTGTGGGCGGGCAATGCCCCCCAATGCCCCCCACTACCCCCCAATGCCCGCCCATGGCCTCAAGCTTAAAGGCCTGTTCTTTAGTGTTAACTCATACCTCTCTGTTATCATACAGCACCATTTCTCCCCTTATGATTTCCTCATCCCACCTGAGGAAGAGGTTCAGTGAAGTCTGATGAGGTACAGTTTCAAAATGGCGGTCTGGGAAGAAGGAAAACATTCCAAATGTTTGCTTTTTGTCCAACTTCTTTCCGACCAGAATAAACCCAGCATTTAAAAACATGACGCAGCAGTTTTATGTTTTTACTTCTCCAAAGGGTTTTTTCGCTCTTTGTCTTGTAGTTGACAGTCTCCACCCTACTCCCCTCGTTCTTGTGTCCTTGCTCTGATCTCCAAACCGACACAATAAAATGTTGCACGTCCTTTAAATTTCTTTTCTTAAAAATTTCCAATGACTGCTGCCACTTTATGTTGTGTGAAATTGCCTCCCCCTCCGCTCTTCTCCCTTTCTTCATGGCCTGTACCCGACGACACGTGGGGTCCAGCAGACATTTTGCGCGAAAATGATTAATTGAGAAAGTGTCCACGAGCGCTTGTGTGTAATGATGGAAGTGAAAATCGGCCACACAAGTGGAATTTTTCGCGACCGCCGGGATTTGTAAAGAAAGAACAATTTGCACGCACGACTCTGGACTTCTGCCGAAAGCCGTCCGCCTGCGTGAGCACACGCAGCTTTGGTCTAACATCTGCACATAGATTTCATGCATGTCAAATAAGTAAAGAGGCTCCCTCTGTTTCCTCATGATGAAACGCAGAAAATCCAGCGAAACATCATTAGACGTCTGAAAGAGAGAGAGGGACGTTGCGATGTCATTTGCCTTATTCGATTGGAAACCACTCAAAAGGGGAGGCTCTCAATTATGATACTCCATTTGAAAGGGTAATGAAAGTACTGCTCCATTAGTATCTTTTGGGGAGTACTGAGTCCAATGATGATCTTTTAGCACTGCAGTGCCCTCTGAATGCCACTGAAATGTTTGTATACAGGGGCACATCCAATGAGAAGCTCTAATCACGTCTCGAAGCGCTGAACGCGTAATGCCCTGGATTTTATGATCATTTCTACTTTCAGCCTTCAGCTTTTCTTCTGCCTGTCTCTCTTCATCTCTGTATGAAGCATCCCCCCTTGCTCATTAGAGGAATTCAAGACTTTCCGTCCCTCGGTGAGTTTTATGTTTTGCTCTGTCAGTTCAGATCATTTCACTGCCGGGCGCTGATGTTGATGAAATTAAGTGTTCCCACTGACCTTTTGGATGAGTCCACTACATTATCTTAGCAGCTCGAGAAGACAAATTATTACACTTTTACATTTCTCCCCCGCTCTCTCCCTCTGGACTCGGGTTTTGACCATAACAGATGCGGGTGCCGAGGCTCTGAACTTTGTCATTTGAGAGTCGCATCGACTTCACTGACATTCAATCACATTATTTTCCCGCAATGATTTCTTTTTTCTTTTTTCTTTTTTTCTTTTTTGGCTGCCACCTGTGACCTGAACCGCATGACAAAAACGCTGTGTAAATCAAAGCCCCAGGACGCCTCGTACCTATCTGCCAACCGCTGCTCATGTCGAGAAGGGTCATTCAGCGCCAGAGATGGTGGCTTTTCAGTAAACAAAGCAGACGCTGTTGAACTGCAGCACAGCGCTCTCACCTCCCTCCTACAATATTTTAATTTGATTTCTTCCATGCCACCTGAGGGGGGTGGTGGGGTGATGCTCTAGCACTCAAAAGCAGCTGACGACCTGTTACTGTGGGGGTGTGATAGAGCGTAAACTTATAGGAGCCGTAACCATTTTGTTTTTAAGGGCATGATGGCCTACAGGTAAGTGATTTACAGAAAATCAGGTTGACGCTCTCGAATCCCCCCGCTGGAGAGGCATTGGCCAAGGACAAGTGCTTGTAATTTTTTTGAAGTGTCAGCGTTTCTCCACACAGTACCGCGGGCTCTACAGGGATAAATTCACGCACAGCTTTTCCACGCTGAAATTGCTTTTTCCAAACGCGTCTTTTGACTCCAGGACCTTTCAAATTGTCAGAAATTGCTGTTTGTAAGCTTGTCTCAACATAGCTTACCTCCAGCCTCACACATTCAGGTCGTCTGGATGTTTTACCGCGTTTATATTGGACTGATTATGGTGTGCATGGCTGATTTGACTCGGTTTATGGGGGAAAAATGGAAAATTATTTTTACCCTTTGCAATGACCAATAGAAAAATATTTTAAGGTTTTATGGCTCAGAATCTTTAAGATTAGACTCGTTGCTATCACTCTAATTTCTTCCAGAGTTTCTCTGTCATATTCAAGTCTGAACTCTGGCTGTGCCAAAAGAAAATATTAACTTTATTTTTCATTTCCAGCCAGAAAAATTGTACTGGTGATGGTGAAAACCTAATTCTACCATCAGAATAATTATATGTTTGTACTGGAAAAAAAAAAAAAAAAGATTTTGTACTTTAGCACATACGTGTGCAGAACAAGTTTGATCTAAGCCCTCAGAAAAGCAGAGAACCTGTTCACCATTTGAAGTTCACAGGAAGTAACGCAATAATGAAAGAGCAAAAGGGACCAAAGATAAACCGGAACCTGCAGACCCCCCACTGTCATTAAAGTCTGTTGTCTGGGAGCATTAAAGCTTCTCTGTCAATCATAGTGATTTTAGAAAAAAACCTCTGTTTGCAGAGTTTAACTGCAATAAGTTACACAGATGGCTCTTTTTTTAAAATGTAATTCTTGAAACGCCATCATCCAAGTTTAAACATAACCGTTACAAAAAGGGCTTCTTTTAAATCTACCTTTCAAAATCTTCATTTCAGGACATTAAGAATTTCTTAATTAAGGATAGAGTTCAAGATATATATCAGAGCTGATATTGACATAGATCATCTACAGATTCACACATAGGGCCAATGCCAAGGTTCTGAGTTACAGGAGGCAGCATTTTAGAAGGATTTTTCTCCTGAAGCCAGCTGCACACTTAAATAATAAACAGTTATAGTGCTCTTATAAATTCAAATATCAATAGAAGGTTTGTTTTATTGTTTTTTTTTTTATTAAGGAAGTACATAATACTTAAATCCTAAATAAGCAGGTAGAGCTTGTTGTAGAAGCCTGTGGAGAGGGGAGAAAGATATTTTAGCATTGACAAGAAGAAAACACAAGATGGATTTTTGCTGAGTTTTCAATATTTATAGCTGTGGAAGTTTTGTTTAATTTTTTAAAGAATGATAAGTGATGAGTGAAGCTTGAATCTCTGCAGATGAGCAGCAAAGAGCAGCATCAGGAGTGCTAACAGGATTACAGAATGTTGCCTCATTTCAGTGTATTGAATTTTCAAACTCTTCTACAGTGGAAGATGTTGGATTTGGAAACAAGGACGTCACACAAGGTCGGAATATGTAAAATGAAGAAAATGCAAAAGTGTTGTTTTAGTTTTGTGTTGTTATAGGTAATTTTTTTATAATGTCCCCGTCTTGTTTTGCACCTTGTTTCACTAAAGCAGAAACCTTTTGCTTTTGTTCATGTTCTGAGGTTCCTTGTTCTTCACCGTCTTCTGGATTCAGATTCTGCAACTCTGCAGCAGAACGAGACAAGACTATAGACATAAAATGAGAATTCTGAGGATTATAATTGATCAGTTTTGTAAATATAACTAAAGATATTGTCACAAATTGTGGTCTTTTTTTCCCACCATGCCTGTGTGGTTTGTTCATATTTGCATACAGAACTTTGGAAAAGTGTACACCCTTTACAGATTTCCACTTGTTTGCTTTCTTAAAAATCCGTTTGTCTGTCCGTCCATTTTCTAACACCCTTTCCCCTAGTGGGGTCAGCAGGGGTGCTGGTGCCTTTCTCCAGCGAACGTTTCGGGCGAGAGGCGGGGTTCACCCTGGACAGGTCGCCAGTCTGTTGCAGGGCTTTCTTAAAAATCATTTAACAAGTTTAAATAGACATCTAGACGTGTTTTAAAAATCAGAGGTGTTCACATATCGATAACCTGTTCTTTCCACTCATGGTGGCATCTGAATGAGATTTAAGTTCAGACTTTGATTAGATGACTCTAAAACGTTTTTTTTTTTTAGAATAAAATGTCGTATTTCCCATTAACGCCCCAACTACAGACATAAAGATATTTTTTTAGAATTTCTTTAGATTGAGGCATTATGTGTTGCTTTTTACTGTTTTAGCCTAAAAGAAAAAAGAAAAAAAAAACATGTTCAAATCCCCTAAAACTGATGCCAGTAGTTATACAAATTTAGCCATTTTTCTGTAGTGTCCACATATAAGTCCGCTGACCGCTCATCAATGTTAATCAGTAATGTCTCATTTCTTTACAGCCTGGGTTCCACAGAGCGAGGAATTGAAGCTGTGAAAAAGAAACAATAATCTCATGTCTAAGCATTAGGATTAACACATTCAGCAGTCATATTAGGATGAAGCTATGAAAGCACCAAAGAATACAGAGCCGTTAGAGAGCCATTACACACCTTAAAAAGGCCTGGAGCGGGTTGTGTGCTCCAGCAGACAGAGCCGAGCCGCAGTCAGCCACAAGTCTGGCCCTGTCCAAATAAAAAAATAAAGAAATTCACCTCGCTGCGCCTCCAACACAGAGCAGTTCTACGGCAGAGAGCTGCTATTTAAAGAAAAGAAGACAGAAGTCGGTGGGAGAATTTCCAGCTGTCAAAGGTGTGATGGTATGACACATGAACTGTCCCCCAACCTCCTCCCCCAACGCCCAGCTGTGTGAGGGAGCCATCTGCCAAACAGGAAAACAACCAGCCAGTGGCGGCGTACAGACAAACAAAAAGTTACAGCCATACTCTGAGGACAGAAGTGTGCGATTGGATCAAAGAAGGTGAGAATGTGGTGGTGACCAGCGTTTTATTTTAAAGGTAAAACCCAACAACTTAAAGAAGAGTTTTCAGGTCCTCTCTGTGGATTGCATAGTGGTATAAGGGTTTGTTGGGCTGCGCAGTGGCACAGAGAGCGTGCTGCGTTCTCTGACTTCCTCCCACAGTCTCAAAACATGCCTGTTAGGTTTGCCTGACTTAATTACAATATTTGACTTGTACATGCATTTGTAAGGCTTGTCAAATATACTCGCTGTATTTAATTATGTAGATGACAGCCATTAATAACAGGAGAACATTTTAATCATTTTTTTTTGTGCAACTGGATTCAAACTTTAACCTGTAATGTAACCACAAAAAAACCCCAAAAGGTGAGTAATAACACAGCCTTAGAGGAAACACGGAGGTTCGAAATAGAAGCTATAAATCATCAGTGAACTAAAATATATATAAATATATTGTTTTTGTTGCCTTTTATGTTATGAGCTGAACTCAAACATCCAAACCTTTTTCTACATAAATAGTAGACCCATTTCTCTCAAATATTGTTCACAAATCTGTCTAAATCTGAGTGAGAGAGGACTTCTTTCCACCCATCCCTCTTTACAGGTGTGGTGCATCAAGATGCTGATTAGACAGGATGATTATCGCACAATTAAAGGTCAATCTGAAGTGTTTAGTTGAATCTCAGTCTGGGGTCTTTCCTTCGGTCCTGATTTACCCCCCCCATGTGTTAGCTAGTTGTTGTCTGCTGGTCTTGGTCTTGCATATTAGCTGCGTATGAAAGTGATTAATTATTATTCACAAAATAGCATACATTACATCATGACAAAGCTGACCCCACACATGCAGTGTGTGTACCCTTTTTTTCTTTTAAAGTTATTTTTCATCATGGTGAGCTTTTTGAAACACACCTGTTGATTTTTTTTGTTGGCCATTTGCCACCTTGCCACGACACTATGATGAAAGATTCAGCTGTCATTTGGCGCGGGGGCAGGTTATGATTTGTGTTTTCTTCAGGTTAGCCGCCTGCCAACAGTTAGAGGGGGGGAAAAAAAGGAAAAACTCATTTTGAGCCAGCCAGCTTAAAGCTCTCTCTCTCTCTTTTTTTTTATTTTTATATTTCTTCTACTCCTGTGCAATAGAAAATTTGATGGCACAGGTGAAAACCCGTTATGTTTATCGACTGATATGAGCGATACTGATCTGAAAGCTGTTATTTTCTCTCCACCAGGCTGTCATTTGGCTGGCTGCGTGAATTCAAGCTGGTGCTGAATTCCATTCTTTTACTGCCAGGCGGCTGCGTGATTTGTGCTGCGGCAGTCTGGACTCGGCAGCTCAGTGCTGTTTCCTGATAAAGGGGTCAGGCTCAGCCTCACACCCACCGCCGGCCCACGGTGTCGCTTAGTAGTCTGTTTCCTGTCAGTCTGCTCCCAGTGAACAACAGGTCGCTCTCCCACCTTGTTTTTTTTTCCTCCGCCGGGTCTTCCACAGAGCTGCCGATCCATTAACTAAACCCCTCGTGCCGCTGTGTCCTCTCTTTCTCTCTCTCTCTGTCTGTCTGTGAAAACTGCAGGATGGATTTTAAACTTGTTGATTAGTCTGAGTCAACCTCAGAGCCAAAACTGCTGTGGTCACATTCTCTTCATCATCTGCAGAGAGACACGAGATCACACAGAGGGGGACAGCAAAGGTTTCGTAAAACGGAGACCGCATCGAAAGTTCAGATCAGCAGAAGAAATAACTTCTGTAGGTAAGAGCGGAGTTGGAGAAGCGCTGCGAGATGAAACGGTTTTGATCGCTGCATCAAAGATCAGGCTTATAGAGCCTTGGAAAGGTTTTCTAAAAACAAAACAAAACAAAATATGATGAAAGGACTGGGATTGGAAAAAGAAATGAGCTTCTTATCGTTTTTCTTCCAAAGGATAATTTAGCCCTGAGATATTGTTCGCTGGAGTCTGAAAGATGTTTTAGCATCAAATTTTGAAAAAGATCCGTCTTGAAGAGGAACCACAGCAAGCCGACCAAACTTTACAGTTTCCAGTTAAAAATCTTCATCTTGATTCTGCCATGTTTGGACTTCTTGTTTTGCTCCGTTTAAGTAAGTCAGCTGACCTGGTAATACTTGACCTGGGACTAAAACTGAAGATGATGGATGGATGGATGGATGGATGGATGGATGGAGGGATGGATGGAGGGATGGATGGAGGGAGGGATGGATGGAGGGATGGATGGAGGGATGGATGGAGGGATGGATGGAGGGATGTTTTTACTTGCTTCTTGTTTTCACCTCAAACGCTCAATAGAGGGCACTAGTCTCACACCTGTGAGACTAGTGCCAAGTGAAAAAGAGAAGAGGCACTGATTTCTAAAAACGAGAGACTGAAGTTTCCACAAGCAGGAGGGTTCAGCCGCCATCTTGCTGTTTGGACTGAAGCCAGCGATGCTGCTGAGAGGCTGGTTGTTCTGCAGGAGCTCAATTTATACTAGGACATCAAATAAGCTTATATATTAAAAAGGATCCTCCACTCAGTTATTCTATTCATCTTTGATAAAACTGATCTTTGGATTTGACTAAAAGGACTAAACATCATGACTCGCTTTTATTTTGAAAGGGAAATAAATGTGCATGACATTGCAAAGATCTAACACATCTTGGAAGAAGAACTCATCTGATATTTTTCTATTATTCTCTTTTAAATTTAAGGGTGAATAGTTTTAAGGTTTCCTTGCTTCAGTGCTTGCTTAAAAAAAACGTATTATTTTCCTTCCATACGATCCTAGAATGTTATTGTAATCTTACTAACTTATTTTATACATACTTTGATATATTGTCTAGTAACTTTTGGATAATTTTTTTAATGCATAAAAAAGTTTCACACTGTTTTGCTTCAATATTTTCTGTTGCTTATTATAGTATTCAGCTAATTTTCCACACAGGACAACGTCGCTTTAACAAATTGCAGTTTTTAATGCCTGAATGTGTCCTGGGTCTCCTTGGAGCATCCAGAAGGGCCGGCGCACGGTTCTGTTTAATCTGTCTGTGCTGAGCTCACAAACACACTATGAATTTAATCACACGCTTCTTTCGTTTAACGCCACAATGACAGTTGCTGGTCGCTCGCTGAAGAAGTCCTTCTTCTTCTTCTTTTTTTTTTTTTTGGGCGTCGCTCACAAGTGGGGAAATCCATCAAGTTGCCGGCCCGTCTCCCCCAAAGAAAACTCATCTAACTCAGCTCTGCTCTGAGACTCAGTCAGAATTCAGTCAGACGTAACTCCTCGGAGGATTCATTTTACTGATTCATCCTCAATCACGCACAGACACGCCAACGCCGAGGCAACGCCGGCAAACACGGAGCCTCACTTGTTCGAGGTCTGCAGGCTCTTCAGGATGCAGGCTTAGCATTATCTGCGGCTACCTCACGCTTCTTGCTAATTGATGTGGCAGTCGCTTCATTATTTTTTGTCTCCCATGGCTGCTCGGATATCTGATTCATACATCCACTTTGCATTTATTTTTGCCCGAAGGCAAATCTGTGAAACGGAAAGTCAAGATCTAAAACCATCAATTCTTCCGTATAAAAGCTGTGAATAACATAATGCTGTGCCAGTAATACTTTAGATTTACTATTAACCTTTATCCCAGGGGTTAATCAAGGAAAGAAATAAAGACGTCATGAAAAATATTACATTTTGATGTTTTTTACTGACACGAGCAAATGTTAAGGTATAATGTATTCCATATATATATATATTTTTTTACTATCAGACCAGTCCCAATATATCATCATGCCCTGTGATCCCACGTGATGGGTTTTGCTTAATAAAAAGTTCCCACCCACAGCCACCTTTCTCAACAAATATATTAGTCCATTTGAGCTTTTACAAGGCCCTTAAAAATAGAGCACAGAGGTAATAACTCAGATTTATGAGTCCAGCAGTGATAAACAATGGTGAGGTCAGCTAAATAGGTGCAGTGAAGTCCAGAGACAGCAGCCAGTAGATGAACGAAACCTATTTAAACCTAAGCCATCAACATCGCTTCAACATAATAGCCTTACAAATATATTCATACCTGTTGAACTTTTTTGTATTTTATCACATCACAGGCACAAAATCCAGCGTCTTTTATTGGGATTTCATTTAACAGGCCAAAATACACTGCAAGAACACAAAATCTGAGCAAGTATTTGTGATCTACTTTCTAGTACAAATAACTTAATACACTTGGAATAAGACAAAATTAACTCACATGTAACTTTTCTGCTAAAATATAGAGGCTTGATTTAAGTAAATAAATCTTTAATGTTGATGAAAAACACCAGTTCCATTGGCAGATTATTTCACTTATAAAATTTTTGCATATATACGTTTTTGCATTGCTATAAGTAAAATAAGTACTTCTTTACCAATTTTAAGGGATTAGTCACTTAAAACAAGCTTCTATATTTTTCTGAAAAGTTATTTGTAAATTACTTTTGTCTTTCAAGCGTATTAAGATATTTGTGTTTGGAACTGGACCAAAAATACTTGGTGAGATTTTGTTTTTGCAGTGATATTTGCACAAACGTATTTAAAAAACGTATTTGTGAAACTAGAAGGAGAAATCTGAAAGGTGTGTAGTGCATCTACATTCATCCCCATTTACTTTGATACCCTTAATGAAGATTCAGTGCAGCTAAATGCCATCAATAGGCACCTCATGCATGTATCCATTCTCTTTCAATTCACATTTATTTAGGTGTGTTTGCCACATAAAAACTCTCGTGCTGTAACATAAGATGTCGAAAAAAGTGAACAAAAATGGAGATTTTGCAATTCCCTGCACCTTTCGGAAAGTGGAAAAAAAAAATCTTAATATATTGTCTGCACAACCCTTCACAAACGATGCATTGAATTTGCACAAGGAAACGTCAAACCCATGCCACAGGCAGCATCTCAGTCAAGCGAATGTAAAGCTGATAAAACAAATTGCAAGCATCACCGATGGCGCTAAACAGGATCCCAGCGGAGGGAGAAACTCACCCACAATGCTTCATCCAAAGAACATTAACACAGATTCTTCCATTATTTTAAGCATAATGACCATGCCCCCACCCACGAGCACCCCTACAAACTGACAATTTACAACAAGCAACGGGAGCATGAGGGGGAATTAACCAGGCATATTCTTCAAACACATCAGAGCACGTTGTCACATTAGGTGTAATGAGCTCAGATGGCTGTGCTGTTAATTAATCTTTATTTTGTGCCGGGCGCTGTCTGCACCATTTTATCAGTTTGGTTTTTTATCAGACTCGGTGAAGGGGTGTTTGCACTATCAAAACGTCGTCGTCCGTAGTGAAAAATGACCCAAAAACGACTCGGCAAGCAGACGATTGAACGGAGCTCTTTCATTTCACGAATCAAAACACTGATTCTGCAGAAGAGGTGGGGGAAAGAAACTGAGAAGGCACCAACACATAACAAAGAAACACAGAATCTTTGTTTTTAAAAAAAAAAAAAAAAAAAAAGAAACATAAAAACCTTGGAGCATGAAAAACTGGGAGTGCTAATATTGTATTTAATAAAATACAAGCATTGGGATGGGTGACCTGTTGCGAGAGGAGGTCAGAGAGAGACCAACTGAAATAAGAAACTGGGAATAACAAAGCAATAAAGCTGAATATTGTGATAACTTTTCTAAACTTGAAGCACAATTAGAAACTAGAAGTTCACAAAAAAAAAACTAACTTAAGAACAAAAATAACAATGAACCCTTGAGATTATGACAGCAGAGATATGCAGTGTAAAATACGATCAAATTAAAACTGCTCACTTTGTTCTCTCTGGGATTTGTTAGAATTAGAAACTTAAAGATCTTGGTAGTGAGAGAATGAAGGCTGCGCATGAAGCAACAAGACTGGTGAACTGTTTTAGGTATCCTATTGAAGTTCAGGTAAGAAGTTTACATCCATCATTTACATAAATATGTCAATTTTTTTAAAATTTTGATCAATTGTTTAAACTGTTCTTCTTTTCAGGGTGGATTGACTATTCAATTTTAATTCATTGTAAAGCCTAAGTAATTGTTCATTTATTAGAAATTAGCCGTTAGCTAGCCCAAGCAGACAGGAAAACTGGTTTTGGGGTGAATAAATCCGACTAACCCTCTTTTTCCCCATTTCTACATCTGTCCGACACAAAATGTTAAAATTAAAGCGAATTCTTCTTAGTCTACCAAAAAGGAAGCCAAAAATTCAGCCCAAATTATTATGGACTTGATGATGGATAAAGAGTTTGTGCAAATTTAACCAGTTATGTCTGGGAGCTTTTGCAAAATGTTTACATTGTAAGGATCATGCATTTCTAACGCCTGACTGCTTATATTGAGAAAATCACTTGCTCTCTTACTTGTTACAATACCGTAAAATCCAATATGTGTTTGCTATTATTTAAGTCTCATAAGTGATTTTGTCTTTTGTATAATTAGTCAACTTTGAGAAATAAAGCATCAGATAAATCAATATTTATTGACCCAAATGATTGTGTCCTTCATTCCATGTTGCATGTGTGCAAAGTTCTGATCAAATCACTAAGAGACACTAAAAAAAACCAAAGGTGAGATTATGTCAGAACATCTGTATGTCCCTTATGTCAAATCATGATAGTACTACCACAATTTTTACACACTGGATTTACGCAGACATGACTGCAGTGAAACTCCCAGCAGGATGAAGATGTTTGCATCAGTGTGTTATATTTGTGTGTGTACATGTGTATCTTCAGAGCTTGTGCTGCTTGCTTTAAAGTAACATCAAGTGGGTCGTATATAAGAATAGGAGCAGCTGTGGGCTCGCTGCGCCTGCAGTCGTCTGTGTTTGTTTCTAGACAAAGTATGCAGTTCACTGCAAATGTTGCATAAATAAAGCAAATTTATGGGTATGCTCAGTAAACGCAAAACAAACTCCTAACCTCATTTGAGCTAAAAGTCTTTAAATTCTCCATGGAACATCCTAGCTCATTAATTTCTAATTAGCTAGCATCTTACAGCCATAGAAAAAGCAACACGCTCTCACTGGGTAGATGATCAACTCAAAGAAGAGATATAAACACAAGGTGTCTGCACGACATTTTTATTTTATTTTATTTACTTCTACACCAGCAGTCGAATTTGAAGAAGTGCAAAACTGGTTACAGTCACAACCATATGAGCAGATATATCTGAGTAAGAAGTAAGAGAAAACAAAGAATAACAGCTTAAGAGGGAAAAAAGAGAAGACACGTGGCTCATTTTTTTTTTTTTTGCAATTGTTTCCCATCAAGAGACAAAGATAACCCTAATACATAATAACAGCTTCTGAAATCCAATCAAGCCCCTTCTTACTGATGTTTTTCTTCCATAAATAATTGTAATTAATTCAAAAGATGGCTGCTGATCTGCAGATGTATAGTTTGTATTGATTGTCTTCTAAGTAGCTTTTGTTTTGCTCTGACTCGCGAGCCGACTGCCAGGTTATGATTTCCTTTCTCCAGTTCTCTGATTGTCTCAATCAGTAACTCAGAGTCAATGTGCTTCTCATTTGCTTCTGTGACTTCAGCCTTCCTAGTAATCGATAGCGCAACTATATGATATACTATTTAACAATTCTCTTTTTTTGTGTGTCAGTCGTAGCTGAATGAGACAGTAAAAAAAAACTAAATTCAAACATAAAAAACATATTCATGAGCTTTGCTTTTTTATTCATTTGGTGCATATTGAAAAGGAAGCCTCTGCACTTTCTGCATTTATACATACAGAGAACTTTAGTTGAGAACATTGAAATTGGGATGCTTTTTAGCTCCAGGGTCAGCTGGAGACAACAGATCTACAGTCTGACTGCTCCTAATGTCAAGTCACAACAAGTACCGTCATTTTATTTTTAAACTACTACTTCTAATTTTTAATAAAGCAAAGAAGCGGGGTCAAGTCCATAAATCGCTCGCTCTGAAGGTGTGCGCTGTCTGCCAAGATTGCAGAGTTCCTCATTGATCCCATTGAAGGCAAATATTTTCGGCAAGACTTGGATCATTGGATGTAAAACCCCTACAGACGCTTGAAGAATTATGCAGCAATTAAACCAAGTCTCATAATGCAAGCTCAGTTATCAGAGAGCAGAAATATGCAGCCATGTAGAGATAACTTGAAAATGATTACACAGCGGTATCTGTCCTTAGCATTTGTCACGATCAGAACAAGAGCCGCCGGTGAGTAATTATAGAATGAGTGAGCTTAATGAGCAGAGGTGAGTGCTTAACATGTGAGTCATGTCTTCACATACTAATGCTGGAGAAGGTCATTTAAATAATAAAGACAAGTATGTTCTTGAATCATGCTCCAGTTTCAGAGGAGGGGATTTGAATTTTGATTTCAAAATAAAAAAAAATAAAAAATCTAAAACAAGATGGTGCTCATCAAGCCTGTTAAACATTTGAACTAGTGTAGGTTGGAAAGGCAAGCATGAGTTGTATTTTATTGTTTAACTTTACCTAACTTTTTATATTCCTGCATTCCAGGTACAAAGATCACTCAAGTTGCCACAGATTTCATTAAAGAGCACAGCGGCTTTTGTAGCACAGCTCCTTCTTGGAAGGAAAGAGAGAAATCTTTTAATTCTAATGTGAAAATCCAGACTTTTCTACAGTTAGTTATCATCAGTATGTGAGATTGAGTTCATCCAGCTGCAAGGTGTGCTGTAGTGTAATCCTGTTGTACTCGCCTTTTATTCCTTTCTGCTGAGTCAGCCAAAGCCCAAAATCTCTAGCGATAACCTGTTATAGCCGTGACCAAAGTGCTGCAGAGCTCAGTGCTTCTCCGCACAATGGTTCATTGAGGACGCCTTGAAATTTTAGTGACTCCTACAGAAAAAGTTTTTTTTTTTTTTTCTTTTTTTTTTTTAGGGTCCTTGAGGACATTCTGGCTGTTCTCAGTAACTGCTTCCCTTAGGGAGCCGGCTGATCCCAACCGCATGACGCGCAAATACGACTTTTCGGTAATGAAACGTCAGAGTCTCGCTTTTGTGTACACCTGTAAGCACGCAGAGTTCAAACACTTTCCTGACAAACAACTCGGGGAGCAGAACACTCTTCTTGCCAGGCTCCGCTCGAATGATGGAGGGAGAGCGTGACTTGGTGAGCGATGGGGGGAGAGGAGAAAGGTGCATGACTGCGGCGGCCTCCCTGTGTCCCAGACACAGATGGACGTCACGGGACGGGAGTGCGGGCACAGCTGAGGCCTGGCAGCATTGGAGCACTATAAGTCCACGAATCAGAGAGCTCTGGCGCTGTGCTGATGACACTGGCTTTTTGGGCACTCTGATCTCACCAGGAACCTCGGGGATACGACACACTGAGCACAGTTGCAGGAGGATTAAAGGCACTTTCCTCCTCTAAGATCAAAAGTCTTGCTTTGCCGCGCTAAAAGGGTTATTGGAGTTAGGATGTTAGACTTTGATAGGTACATAAATGACTAAGGTAAGGATTAAGGTTGCAAAATAGAAAAAAAAATCAAAAACTCAAACTGAACTCACAGCACATGGGGAAGGTTTGTTCTACCTTGGTGTAAAAAAACAAAAACGAAATCTGTTTGAGGAGAAAGTATTTGGCTGGAGTTTTGTATTCGAGATGGTGCACAGAAATACAAACATTATTACCAACTTTACAGCTGGAGTTTTCATAGTGTCTGATCATTTATTGGGACTTTTTGTACAGAAGCAACAGAAAACCATAACACACCAAGTTTGACATTTATTACTGAGATTTTCTTTCGACCGAAAAGGAGTTGAGCCTTGCTATAAGGTGCAAAGAAAATAAATGATGTTTGCAAAAATACAAAAATCATACTGCAGATTCATACTTTCCCATTTTAATATAGTTCCATTCTATCCAGTTCAACCAATAGTATTCAAAGTCTCTTAATTACGTAATACAGTCCAGCTGCATGTAATTTAATTCCAGCTTAAATACAGCAGTTCAGAAAACATATGTAAGCAGCATGAGCATCACGGACACTGAGGAATGCACCGTATTGTGCAGGGATGACTTTATGGAGATGTTTAAGGAGGTTATAGAAAAGCTTTCACAACTTTGAATATTGCACAAAACCATCCTAATCATCTAATAATGGAAGGGAATATGACAGCGCAACTGCAATCCTACAAAGACATGACCATTCACATAACAGACAGACAACGCGAGAAGAGGCTTAATCAGAGAATCAACCAAGAAGCTCATTGTAAATCTGTATGATCTCTGCAGCTTAACAGGCAGAATCTGTCGACTTTTGGTTGGTGCTCCATGAATGTTGCTTTTACGGAAGAGCGGCATGAAAAACGTCACTGTCATTTGCACTTTGCTACAAGCCATAGTGGAAAATTCACACAAGGTGTTGCCTTGGACACGGAAGCTGATGCACAGTTGAAATGTATTCAGCTCTACTGTAGAGCTGAATACAGGAAGAAAAATTATCGGACTGGGATGAAGATGTACCATTCGGAAAGGCAACGTTCCGAAAACATACTGTACAACCAGATCTAGAACGGCTTAGATCGATGCTTCTTCATGTGTGAACGGCCTAGCAAAACTTTGGATCTAAGAATGAATTGGGAGTCAAAACTGAAGTTCTCAGACGCTCTCCATCCAATCTGACTGAACTCGATTGATTTGCAAAGAGCGAGTAAAATGTTTTCATCCATTATTGAGTGAGTGAACATTATTACAATCACTGAATTTGAAAAAAAAATGAAAGAAAAGAAAACCTTTCAGACAAGAAACCTTGGTTGTCTAGATGTATGCATTTCTAGAACCTTGAAAGATGCTAAATAGAATAAACGATGCCAGAAGTGACGTTGTTGGGTTCAGACTCATCGAAACAAAGGCGAAAGCATTTTTCCACCTGGAGATTTGAAAACAACTTGCAATCTTCCACTGGGGGCTTCAGCAGGAAGGAAAAGGCAGCAGACAATAGTATTATCCACTTCTGATCCATTTTGTGATGGGAAAAGAATGAGAAAAGAAAATGAACACATTGCCTCAGTGGCTCCCCCGGATGGGAAAAAGAAGCTGAGAAACATCTTGACAACTGTGAAATTCCTAACAAGTCTGGCGCTTTGGATCTGCTGCACAACAAGCTTTCTGTGTAAAACTGCTAATAAGTTGAAGTAGGAAATAGACGACATGCAGCAAAACTATGCGCTTGCTATAATCTGAATATACACCGCTTGGGAATTTCTGAATGCAGGTGGAATGAGCGAGCAGGCACATTAAAAAAGAAAAAAAAAAGGAATTTTGGAATTTCATGGATGGAGCATTTCACAACTTTATTCATTTCCACTTCACCACATCATCTTTTTACTCCTTTCAAATAAGCATCTTTTAGGGGAGGCATTGTGGTACAAGGTAACTCCACAGACCAGAGCTGGTTTCCAAGGTAACAGCGAGCAGGCCTCCTTTTGGATCGAACAGCTAATTTTCACACCTGTACCCTTTCTGGGTCTGCAGAGCCATGCAGTATTTCAACAGGCTTCATGCCCGCTCGCCTCAAGCTTTCTGCGGCCGGCGAGTAAAAGATGAAACATCTGAACAATACAATAATGCCACCTCATTCTGTAAGTAACGTCACAGTCTTTACGAAGCATCAGCTCTTTTTTCTTCCTTACTCATCACTGACACGATCTCGGTTTGTCCTATGTCCTTCGTTTCTGGGGCTTTCTCTGCTCTCCTTTCCGTTTTGTAACCACTGTCCTCGGTGTGACTGTCGTGTTTCCTGATTCAAATAGTCTCTCTAGGGGGCCTTTTATCACTGTCAGAGTGGCCTAACTTCCCAGTTTCTCCATGTGAAATCCTCCCGCTAAGAGGTCTTATTGAATCCTAAAAGAGCTTTTTACCCAGTTTGAGATCTGGTTAAATGATAATTTAGTTCGCTGTTTCAAACATTCAGATAATCTCAGGAGTTTGAACAAGTGTCTTGATCTGTTGGATTTTGTGTCTGATGTTTGCTGTTCTAATTGTTCTATAAAATAAATCTAGGACAATTTGCAGAATGAGGTGTGATAAAATGAGACATAATCTGTGTTAGAAATGTGCTGTTGTTCTCTTTAGGTGTTTTTTTGTACAGGTGCCTCTGTTCCATTTAATGCTCAATCTGTAACTAACTGTAACTTCAGGTTGTTCTTGAAATAACAGTTTTATTATATGATATAAATTATAGTAAGATTGCAATTTATTCTGAAAGTTTGGAAATCCAGTGTAAACAAGCTCCTTAGTTTTTGTGTTACTCAACACTAAAAGCTCAATAGCCTCAACTTTTTCACCTTGGATTGAGACAACAGTAAGGGAACTGGGGTCTCACCCATTTAATTATTGTCCGAAATAATTAAATTTGGTACAAATTTTCCCCTCTTCTCCTACAGGAAAACCCTAACTCCTCTTCCTTCATCTGTTTAAAAATGCTTGAAAAGTAAAATTGTTTCCAGTTGTCTGGTTCCTGTGCTTTGCTTTAGTGATCTCAGCAGATATTTGTCCTCGCATAAAGTTCAGGCGAGGACAAATAAAAGCTATTCAGAGTGGTAAACATTTCATCAGCGCACATAAGTGGAAGTCTTTACTTGGATGTTTCCCTTTAAAAAAACAAACACAATACAAAGGTAGTGGTTACAGTGAAAATTACTGTGAATTATTGTTTCCCTTAAGGAAATAGTCACAAGATAAAATAAATAAAAAAGCAAACACAATATGTTCCCAGAATAGTGTAGTCACAGCCACACTAAGCTAAGTGGAGTCGAGGCATTCAGGATCCTCCCACCAATCTGGCCCATTTGTGTTCACACACTCCTTAAATTTACCATCACTACCTCCAGCAATTATTAATACTTTGTGGTTAAAAGAAAAATAGACTGGCTCATTTTCTTATGCACTTGCGAGACAAATTTGACCACACGAATTCACAACTTGAATTTAGTTAATCCACACTTGTTACATTGAGTTTTACCCATAAGTCAACCAGACTTCAACAACATGTCACTCTCACCAGTCTTAACTCTGTTTACTGATTAGCATACAATAAATACATTTTGTGGACTGGTTTGGTGAAGTCCAAGATCCCAGTGAACCTTTAGAAACTTTGGTCCAGCTGGACATGTTGGTGATTGAGAAAGAACTCAACTCTAATCTGGAAATGAAATATAGAGAGCTTTGAAGCTACTACAACAATAAGAAGATAGAATATCTGATTCAAGCAGATAATGTAGACGTTATCTACATTATCTGCCTCAGTGGTCGCCACTAGTGTATGGAGCACTTCGGGCTATGACCTCCAAACTAGAAGCGTGGCTCCAGCAAATTCATTCCTATTTTTATCTTTTTATTTAGGTCATGACTTTCAAATACAGCTCATCAGTGGATACTTTTTTTCTTCAGGTCTTCCACTTGTCCTTTTCTCCTCCAGTTGTCCACTTTAGGTATTTTAAGAATGTGCTGCACCCCATTCAAACATAAGTCAATTGGTCAAGAGTGCACAGAAAATATATGAGTGACGATAGCTGTGAACATGGAAAAAAAAATGAAACTTTTCCCGACCTTCAACAAAGGCTGGATAGTTACTAGTTGAGAATATTTCAAAAGATGTTCTTCACTCTCTGAAAGAAAACTCAAATAATGCCTCAAGAGTTGCGCAACATTGCTCTATTTAAAGTAACTACAAAACACTCCAAGAAGTCCAGATGTTTGGCAGCTCAAATCGTCGAATCAAAATAGACGTTATAAACTCACCATGTCATGAAAGTATTCACACACCATGACTTTTTACAGAATTACTTGCCACAAACTTCTTGAATTTTAGTGAGACAGATGTGACTGCGGGGTCAGGCTGAGCTTTGGAATGCCTAAAAGGGCTTGTACAAATCAAGACAACATAAACAGGGAAAAAGCAAAGACGAAACGAATGAAAACGATCACATTCCAACAGAACACCACCACAATTAAAACAGAAAGCTGACGAGAGCAATTAGCTTTCAACTGTTTAAATGTTATGTTTAACCAAGACGATTTAAAGCGAGAGAGCTCTGTGGAGCATTTTAGTTTAATTTTGCTCAGGTTGAGCGCCCGTCCTCTCAGGACCAGTAAACACATGCAGCCTAATGGCACTGCAGACGTTCTAATTTGTGCGCATCCTAATGACTGCTTCCCTGGGCCTTTTTGCAGTTTTCCTGCAAGCCATGTGAAGGTCAACGTGGCGTTAAAGGTGTTCTCAGTTGTTTGGGGCCCTGAAAGTTCACATGCGCATGTAACATTCAGACGATCCTCATTTGTACCAACCTTTAATAGGACATCCACGCTTAATAATTGACATATATGCCTAATGTGCACTTTCCAAGTGCAGTGAAGTCAGCGCAGGCTGTCTATCATGAGAATTATACCATATAGCTCTCCTTACAAATGGGATGTAAGGTGCGGTAATTTTCTCCAGGCAAAAGGAATGTGTTCTCTGCATCAGGGAAGGTCCTTTTCATCTCCCTGACATGCAGCAAACAAGGCTTTTATTCATTGTAGGTGTTGCGCTGGGACTGTGTTCAGTTTTATCACGCCAAATGTGAAGTATCCATCAATGAAAGTCACAACCACATGTTTTAAACACACCGGGGGCGGCGCAATAAATATAATTTTCAGAACAAATCCACTCTTGTCATGAGTTTTTTTTATGTTCATGACAGCCCAGAAAACCTTTCCTGTCTTTATGTTTCTCTTTTCCACTGTTGGAAATCAAACAATGCACGTCCTAAAAAGGCTGTCTAATCAAGAAGGAACAATTGGAGATGGAGGGCCACAGGTCAAAACTGATCCTTTGACTTTTTTTTTTTTTTAATATTCAAACCGTGTAATTTAGATTAGGAAGACCAAATTAACAATGAAGTCAAAGTTGCCAAATGGAAAAATGAGTGCAGACATAATGAGGAAATTCTGCTTTAATTAACCTTGTATTGATCTCTTTATCCTGTAAGCCGTTCATTACATTTGAATTTAAAAATATGCATCTTTCCTTATCTTTCACTGAGTTATAAGACAAGAAATGTTTTATTTTTCACTCAGACATGACTGTGCTCTTTTACATAACAAATATAAATGCATCAAAACCATTTATATTTTATCCTTTAATCATAAATACTCGCACAATGTTCCTTTTAAAGAAAAGATCATTTTATTTAGCAATATTTACCATAGATAGATGTCATGCCACGACTCTTCCAAGGAAAGCCTCCTTCATCCAACATGTGCATGAAATCCATTCAACATTTTTAGTATGTATTTTAACAGAAATTTAAGGAGTAAAAAAATGATCTGTTTGTAATCAGCAAATGGATTTTGAGGAAATGCATAAATAAAGGTGAAAAAGTCAATGAGCAAAATATTGATTAATTTGCCTATAATCAGTGATCTGGATGTCAAACATGGTAAAATCTTTTTTTTTTTAATTATTGATATTTGTGAAATGGATCAAAAGTAAGAAATCCAGCTGCTATTTGGCCAGTAAACGCATCCACCAGCAGAATATGTCATGATGCACCTTTTAGTTTTAGAAAAAAATCAGAGGTAGAGTAGGATCATATGCTTTGATGCATAAACTGGAGCAGTCCAATGTCTTGTATTGGATTCAAAACTACTACTTCTATCAAAGAAACCGCAGTACTGTTTGTTTTCTTTTTTTATGTGTTATGGTCCTTAGAAAATGTTTTTGAATCAGTCAGATTGCGAAACTCCAGCTAGGACCTCAAAGAAACATTTTAATTGGTATGTGGGAGGAAAACCTTGATCAGTTCATCTCTACTGAGATACCATTGTTCTTTTTTTAAATAGAGATTAAAAACTTGATTTTGGAAGCCTCTGTAATCACTGTAATATATTTCTGTCCAGGTTTGACCAATGAAAACTTTTCACTATTGTCTCAATCTAAGGAGTTTTTGGTGTGTGTGCGCGCGTGGGTGTGTATACATGCGTGTGTGTGTATACATGCGTGTGTGTGTGTGTGTGAGACAGAGTTGGAGTCGTGGCACTTCTCCTGCTCTAAACTGTGCCTGTCTTGAGCTGTGGGCGTTGTTATTTATATCTTTCTATATTAGTTTATTTCTTTTTGTTGAGTGTGTAACTATTTTCTTGTTCTTTTGCCCGTATATTTCAGCTTGGACTCTTATTTTAGTGTTAGTCCCCATCCCTAGTTAGTAAACACTTTTGTGTCTATAATTGTCTCTCCTTAGCTCCTTCCTCCCCACTTGGCTGTCATTCGTTCTGCTGGTTTCCATGTCACTAATCACACCTCTACCCTATTTAACCTCCCCAGTTTCATTTGATGCTGGAATCATCTTTTGCTCTCATCCTAGGTCCATGATATTTACTCTGAAATTTCCCTTATTGTTTTGATATCGTCTAACCACCGTTAACTTACTGATATCCTTAATGTGTAGCTGAAAAATTGAGCTAATTCTATCGAAAAATCCCAGTAATACTAAGACTTTATTTACTGATGCCACTACATTTTTACAGATTAAGATTCATCGAGAACCAGCTTACTTTGCAAAAAAAAAAAAAAAAAAAAAAGGAGGTTAAGTAAAGTTGTGTGAAAGATGTTACTTCACACAACCTTTAACCTTTTAAACACTTATGTTTATCCAACAGAGGCTCTCTGTACCCTTTGGCCAGTGTTTCGGAAAAAAAAGATGTATCTGACAAACTTCTGCTATTTCAAATATCACATATCAGTCAGAATGGAAACTGCACATGATGCTTGTGATTTTTTATTTTTATTGTCAGTGGAAGAAAGCTTAATTTCAGAGCCAACTCACTCCTATATGTCCTGTCAAAGCCCCTGAGAAACAAAATTCTTGTCGGTCTGAACTTGTAATCAATAACAGAGCACAGGGACAAGGAAACAAGAGTGGCTCTCATTGACACATGGCTTTCGCGTTGCTTGTTTTGTTCTGGTTCATGTTAAAGTGCATTCGCTTCAAACTCATACAGTAATTGCGATTAAGAACAGTCGTGCCAGGTGAAAGGAGTGCATCACTTTGCGGCTTATGTTTGGCAATTTAATAGAGCTAACAGCTGGCCTGACCTATGCTGAATAGCTGAAAAGCAAAGTGCTGTATGCCATTGTAAAAACCATAAAGTCTGATAGCACACAGGCACTGGGTAGTCGTGCTCAGATGTGTGTTGTGTGGGGTTTATTGTATATATTTTTTAAAAATTTGCATTCATCCTGAAGTTAGACATTCAAAATAACCTGCACCAGATAATGGCTGCAGTCTGTGGTGGTAATGGATCCGTGCGCTGCACAAAGCTGAAGGAGACGACTGATGATTAGACATGGCAGTGTTGCAGGTGTGCATACTTATCCAGGGACTGTAATTGCAGTGGGTTTTTGGAAACGGTGCAGAGAATACAGCAATCTAAGCATTTGAATTGGCAGCTTCTCCATGGCTGTCCTGAACAGACTGCTTAATAAGGATCCCGTTGACCAGAAAAAGAGACAGAGCGTGGCAAAGAGGAGAAAGAGGGAGATAAAGGCAAAGAATCTGTTACTGAGGAGGGTTTCTACAGCTGGAGGTTAAAAAAAAAAAAAAAAAACAGGTGAGAGATCGAGAGACAAGGTGGCTGGAGGGGAGATGGACAGAAAGCACGAAGCAATGAGGACAGTGAAGGATAAGGAAGGTTGAGAGTGTGAGAGTTGTACCTCGAAAAATCAAGCAGCCAGTCGATTCTCCAGAGAGGCAGAGAGCCAGGCTGTGGCTGACTGATCCAGTGCTGTGCTCCACCGTGTGAAAGGGACCAATAACAGGCTGAGTAATGGGATTGTGCCATTGCAGATTGTGTGTGAACAGGTTGGGTTCTTGGGTGTTCCCTCACGTCATGTTAGCACTGGCGCGAATGAGGCTGGACTGAGCAGCTCCACACGGGAATCTTAAAATAATGGTGGATATTGCTCTAACATAATGTAGTATGTGTTCGAAAGCTGTAAAAAACAAAAGGGGTCAGCAAGGTTCCTGTTCATTAGTGTTTTAGCTTGGGCACATGTTGAATTATGTATGAAGCTATTTAATACGTTTAGAAGATCTCCATTGTTCATATCAAATGTCAGAGACTTCTGCTGCTGTTTTTCTTTCTGCCATTAACTATTTTGAGGCCATTTTTTAATAACCTTCAGCATTCATCACCCCTTGTTTTGTTGCCAAGTGCCCACCAAGACCGTGAACCTCCTGTGGCCAGTTGGTACCTTGTAAAAGTATTCATGACTATTGATTCTGCCACATTGCAACCACAAACTTCAATTTATTTTATTGGAGTTCTGTGTTTCAGAACTTCTGCAGCGTTGTGAGACGAAAACAAAATGGTGCATTTAAAAAATAAATGAATAAATAATATGAATGAAATTGTGGTTCGTCTGTATCATGAACACCAAGCAACACAGCAGGCAGGTCAGAGATGAAGTTCAAAATAACTTTGAAGCTGTTTTAAATTTTAATATTCCACACTCTGAATTATGCATGCAGCACTGCTTAACCTATTGCCCAAAAATGGAAAGAAATTATGGCACAATTGCAAAGATCTTTCAGATTTTTTGTGTGAAACATTTGAAAACCTTTCATCATTTGTTTTTCACTTCACGTTTATTTAGTTTGCTTATTTGTGTAACAGTCATTGTATAGAAAGGGCAGGGCTTTCTCAGAAGGAGCCCACAAATAGCTTTCAGAACCATAGAGGTTAAAGAGTTTTCCAGGAACGCATACTTGATGGTGTTTATCAAAAATATATGTTTTTATTGTATAGTATATTCTTGGATAAACACAGATTCAGAAGACAAATCAGCTGCATTGAAAATCTATAAAACACAGTTGTGGTAAAATGTGAGTCTAAGAATGTTCAATTCTTATATTTTTAACATGAAAGTTTTTTTCTTCTTTTTTTTTTTTTTCCCAAATACCAGATTCTGTCTAAAATTAGGGAGATGTGACCTCAGATGAACAACACCTTGCACATCGCACCATCATTATTTATTTAACAAAAGCTGGGAGGGAGAAGCAGTGAGAGGAAAACCAAATATGCAACTGCCCTGAGCTGCAATAACTTTGAGGTAGTTGTCTTTCGAGTGACCTTATCCGTCTCTCTCATCATTCTGGGGGGAAATGGGACACTTCAGTTCAATTCCTTGAGGTTTGCAGATTCTCTTGTGCACAGAGTCCTTAGGTTCTCACCTAGGCATCACAGTTTTATAACGAGTCCAAATAATGAGCCCTCCACCACAGTGGTCTGAGTCTGATCTCGAATTACGTGGAAAAAACCCACCGTAGAGATCATCAGCAGTTCCCTTAAATATCAGTACACTAGAATACTGAAACTATGTTATCCAGATTGATCAGAAACAACAATCAAATCCTTACAAAGGAGACACTCGATGCCAGTTACATTTTTTAGTGAGATTGCTCATGTCTTTTCTTGCTCCAGCCTAGCAAGTAGCCAAACTTTTGCTTTTATGGAAAAAGAGAGACTGTTGAATCTAGAAGAATTAACAGCTTATAGCTAATTATTTCTCTCTCATTTTTTTTTTCCAAAGACATAATTTAACATAACTTCAATTGAGAATCAGTGTAAATTTATAAGCTAACTCTAAACTCTACATTCAATCTGACTGATCTTGAGAGATTTTAATAGCAAAAATTTAAGTCGTCAGATTAGCCAAACTGGTAAACGCATAGCTCAAGACTTGTAGCTGTAATATTCTACAAAACACTCAGACCAAATACAAATTCACAGCACATTTTTCAGGTGGACAGTTGAAAACATTAAACCTACTGTATGCACCCCTCTCCTTCTGCTTCCCAGTTATAAACTATTTCGTGCTGGTCTATCATGAGCCACATAAAAATCATTGAAGAATGTTTTAACATGACAACAAAATGTGAAACCATGAGAGGGGCACACATACTTTTCAAGTAATTGGTCACATTCTGCCTGGCTGCTCTGGGTAAAGACACTGTGTAGTACAACTATTACACAGTTACATCTATCTTCTTTATGACCTGAGAAAAACCTGTTGAAAGCTGGTCCTGTATTCCTGCTGTGTCCAAGCTGTTCATCTTCTGTTCCAGCTGGTAGTGAGCGTCCACAACTGCAGCTCCTCTCTCCATAAAGCCGACCACATATCTACTCTGGCGTCCAAACTACTTACCAGCAAATTGTTGCTGGCTCCTGTGGTAAACGTTCACCACTGGCATCTGTCAAGTCGGTTTTGAAACCTTGTTTGATCTTGATTTAGTTGACCTTCGCTTTCTGTGCTGCCTCCCTAGGAATCAGGCCTGCCTGTTATTCTGCCACTAAAATCCCGTCTAGCCTTCCAAGCACTCTTTTAGGCATACTAATCTGTGCTGAAATTAAATCCCTGTGCAGATATATCCGGCCTCTACATCTTCTGCTGGATCCTCTTTCTGATTTTGACAGAACCCAGTTATTTCTTATTACTATTTTCAGATTCATAAACTGTTAATTGAGAGTAAAAGTATTACTCGTCGTGACTGAAGTTACCCAACGTGTTAACTTTTGATACCATGTTGCATCATGACGTTAGCATTACTACTTATATCAGGTTAGAAATCAACTGGGAGTCGATTTCTAACCTGATATAAGCAGTTTGGGAAAAGAAAAAAGTTACATGTGTATAGATGATCATACACGTTCTGATAGAATTTTACATACAAAATGTCATACTTTTTAGGGCTTTCAATTATTTATATTAACCTCACTTTATTCATGGAAACATCCATAATGTTCAGCTATGAAGATTTTGAATACAAGAACTGGTTGCTCACATGTTGCTCTCATGATGCAACATGTTGACACGTTGAATCTGTTTGCATGTTTACCATGTAAACAGATTGAAAATTATATAAAGGCTCAAAAATATACATACATTCAAAGTTCCAAAATGTATTTTAATAATACTACTGATTTTGTATTCGGTAACATATTTACCCGAAGGCGATTTGTTGTCGATTACAAAAAGATTTTGTTTGACAGCACTCAGTGAAGAAGTCTGAGGATGTGGGAAGGAGAATTTATTATTGCAAAAGTTTCGCTAGTCCTTGGAACCATTTCTAAACTGCTCACAATTACAAGATCACCAATTTAAATTACAAATGAGTACAACAGATGTGTTCCCTCTTTGCCAAGGTGTGGAAAAAACCCTCACAAATAATTACCCTTAGATGAAAGAAAATTGGTTTGGATGTACAGGAAGAACTGGAAGCTATGTGAACCTCAGTGTTTCATAGTCAGATGTGACAAAGATTGAGCTATTTGACCTCTGTGACAAGAAGTATGTTTGGATGAGCAAAGCTCTATGAACCTGGGCAAAGTTTTGTTTTCTAACAGGATAGTGATAAAAACACAGATCAACATTGATTTTGGAACGGACAAACCTGGCGAGCAGTAAGTCTGCCACATCAGCCCTTCCCCAAACCAACCTCTACCCTTTGAGTCCATATTGGGTAATTGGCAGAAACCAACCAATTCAGAATAACTTTACCAATTCCACCAAAAAGAGTTGTCAACCATTCAGGCCCAATTATGCCAAAGCTTACAAAATCCTGTTGTAAAAGAAAGGAATCAAACATTATCAAACTTGTGCTTTAATGTCTTGGGTAAAGTAGGTCACTGGACACCCAAAATGAACTTTCCATTCATGCTAGATGTATGATAGATGTACACCTCTATCATCATGAATCTATGAAAGCGCCCAGATGTTATTACATTGTGATTTACTTAAAACCACGTTGTCGCTAAAAAGGCAGGTTATGACTGCAAAAATGAATGTGAAATATCTCTACGATCAGCTGCTGTTGTGATGTTCACTATTGGGCACGATCAAGATTGTGATGACTTAAATGCTTTTGTGTATCACTGGGCACTAAAAACATTGTTTTTCTTTCTTGTCTTGCTTTTGGAGAACTAGCCCTCTGTTGTTGCCTGAGATAAGCTTTTGCCTTTTTTATTACATGAACACAAGGAAGTGTCTGTATTGACGGCATTTCCTATCATTCATTTAACTCTTATCAGTATGTGCTATTTTCTAATTTCTTAATTCAACTGTAAGCTAATGTGCAGTTGTCGACCTAAATTTTATGTATTGTTAAAAAAAATACCTGCATTGTGTGTTGCTCTGCATCTCAGTGTGCCTGAAAGAATGCGATAATCTGAAGTCGGTTACATGCTGAATGGTTTAGTTGCTGCAGTTCATGCGGTGTCACTCTGGATTATACCTTCCACTTCCCCACAGTCCTGCTTTGAAGCCCTCCTGCTTAATGTCCTGCTAAGGCGTTAGCTCACATTTACCACGTCCCATCGGGTTAGTCTCACGCTTCCCCTTACCTTGTGGCTCGACTCAAGATGCTGCTGCCCAACTGTATTTTCGTCTGTCGGTTGCTTGCTTTGACATTTGATATTTTTGCTGCCGCTTTTTGTTTGTTTTTTTCCCCCTCCTTGCATGGGGCTTGAGTGTGCGTCAGAGCGCATGTTTTAATTGTAAGAGAGACGCGTCATCAAGGCTTACAGCTGTGATGAGTGAATTCATTTGGAAGTTCAAAGTGTTGCTAATGCTCTTGGCTCATAGCTTAGATCAAGAAGGAAGTGTGCAAACAACTTGACAAGATGAATGTTGCCACGTGTAAGGCAACATGTCGTTTCTGCTCCAGTACAAAAAAAGTCTGGATCATGAGTCAGAGGATTTCAGCGAGAAACTTCAACAGTCTTGATATGTTATTTAAAAAAGAAAAAAGTTTTCACAGGGCACATTTGTTTTAAAGTAATAGAAAACTGCTGTTGAATCACCAAACCCAGACAGCATGTCTTTTGTCCTCATATTGATTTTAAAAGCTCTGCTTTGGCTGCCAACTACAGAGGTCAGTGCAGGTCTATTAGAAATTTCCATTTCAAATCGGATTTTCTCGTTAGATGCACGATCCTATTGGGTTGTGTTGAAACAAGTGTTACCTCTGGAGCTCTATGAGAACAAAACATGAAGGTATGTGGGTTATTTTGCCTTCTAAAATGATTCTGTGTGAAGATATTCAGCCAAGTCTTTGTTATAAATGGAAACTCATTCTCAATCGATCCACTTGGATTAAAAAAAAGGATTAAGGTTACTGAGCAGATATCACGGTTATAATGATGTATCCAACTCATTAGATTAGGGGATACACTGGTTTCACAGGACATGGATCTTTCATTATTTTTACAGGTTTGATTGGTTTGTTGTTCACTTCTTATTACTTTCAGGTATGTCTAAATCTATGAAGGTCCTGACTACTAAGATCATTAATGAAGAGAGGAGCAGGCAAGCACCCTAACAAACTACAAGAGTTACCCTGAAGCCCTCACATCTCATTCAACATTAAGGGTGCTCTCACATGTGCACATGAATTATGCTAAATAATTTAAGTGTACTATAGAGTCAAACATGAACTGATTTGAACTTTGACGATGTACTCTAGAAGACTATGTATGATTTCCAGAAACTATTTAAAACACGTTTCTCTGACGATATGACTGTTTGCTTCTTCACCACGTGAGCTTTAGCTCAGTCTTCTTTGCATGTGATGTCTTCATGTTTATAAAGTTTGGGTTGCATGCTTTGACGAAGCACAAGCAAAATCAGTTCCTGTACTCGAGTATTTCCAGGTAAGATTTAAGAAGCAGTTCAGAAAAATAGAGCTGCCTGACTGGAAGTCTTACTCCAGCAGCTGGAGTCAGTGGTAATTAGGTTCGTAGGTGGATACATTTCATTATGCCCACTGAGTGATGAGCCTAAGCTCTGTGTTCCCATGTAATCCGTTCACCGCGCTGCCCATTATGACTCGGTCCCAATCCGCAGCACAGAAAGACATCTCTTTACTCTAGCCGCAGCAGGCCGGATGAGCTGGGTGCTTTAGGCTGACAGACACCAGTCTGGTCTCCAGTGACCCAAGTCTCCTCAACCCAGAGTTGAAGTGGGCTTCTCTCAGGCTGAATATGGACAGAGGCTGCATGGCTAAGTTTCCCTTATTTAAAGATAAGATAAGGCTAACGAGTGTAATAGCCCCACAGGGAACAGGATAGTCAAGATAATGGAGATGTACTTGGAACATTAGGTATATTGGACTGGGCAGAGATTTCTACCTCGGGTGAAGTATGAACTGTTTTGTATTTTAAGCGACTTTAACGACTGTAGTAACATTTGTAAAACATGAAAAGGAGATGCCATCACCTCTGATTTTGCTTTCTTTTTAGTATTACTTTCTCGTACATGACTGTTCTACTTCTTGAGGAGGGAACACAATGAAAAAAGTGATATCAAGGGACCCTGTGTAGTTAAAGTAAGTTCAGTCCAAAGCATTCCACATCTTTCTGTTCTTCCCCTTCATGAATCTTTCATAAAGAACAAGGTTCCTTCTGCAAAGTCAAAGCTCTGCTAACAGTTTGGTGTGGAGACTCTCTGGAACACAAGTATAAATCTAAGATGAAGGTGTAGCTCACCAAATGCCAAAGGGCTCAGAGGGAAATGAATTATGAAGCACTTGTTCCAGGTGACTTCTGCCTGATTTTCCACCTTCTTCCTTCATTTGAGTTTTAAGCCACAGAAAGACTTGCTGAATCAAACGGGTCTTAAGTGGTCATGTTTGCACCGTTTATAAAAAATAGGCCTGTTGTATAGCTCCTAACAAACCGTTATAAACCATTATCTTTTCTTTCATGTTATTCTACAAAATTCTCCTTTTCTGAATTTTAATACAATTAAAATGGAACTGGAAATGTTGCAAAGACAGCATGGAAAACTTTAATTTCACCACACGGTTATTACAGCGAGTTTACCTCGAATTGTGAGATTTTCAAATAGCGACTAACTATAATTTGGAGCTACACATAATATAAATATATTGGTAGACGTTCACAGCAGCAGGCACAAATGGAAAGTAGCTAAAAATCATCTGGTTTATCACTTTAAAAAAAAAATCTTTAATCACAAATTGTGGCACCTGCAGTTGTTCCACATATAATGTTGTTATACATATAATGCAAAAAAGTTCTTTTCCCATCATGGTCAGAGGAAAAATAAAAAAATCCTATTTGCTGACCCGTCATGTGCGCAACATGTTATTTTGTCAGAAAAGATGTGAATTCTGAATTTTTGTTTCATAACCTACCTAATCATTACTCCAGGTAAGGATATAGCTTTTTGTGCTTTATGCAAAAAATTCCATTTATTTATTTTTCCTTCATTTTCAAAGTGCAGAATTATAAACCTCATCTAAAATTACAGACTTGTGTAGAAATTCTTTCAAATGTGATCTATGCTTTAAAGTGTTCAGCCTTGAGTGGGTGGTCATGAAAAGGCCAAACTATAATCTTAATGACTAAAATATCATCCTCTCTTTCTGTCAGATCACTGCATCGTAGTCTCTCTCTTGCAATGTTATTTTTCTTCTCTGACAAACACTGAAGATATTGAAGAAATGCAAAAGTCTCACGATGTTCTAGCATCAGTAACAAGGGAAATCCGGAGACATACTTTGTAAGGAATTTTTTTTATGAATGATTTAGTGCTTTGGTCCATTCACCATGATCCTTTGGGGGCATGCTGTGAGATTTGTGGACCTGCTGCTTTCCACCCATTGTAAACTAAAACGGCCTATCAAACCCAGTGTTGCATCTCTTCCCTGCTGGATAAATACAGACAAGAACACATTGAGCTTCACTTTTCTTTTGAAAATAGATGTTATGGACCTAATATAAAGACAATAAAATGTATGTTAAAGACTTATTGTTGCTAGGACGAATGATTCTAAACGCTCTGTCGTCCCACGACGACAAATCTGGGTTAACGTGTTTGCTATTTAAAATGCCCAGTGAAGAATGAAAACATATCTGCTGTTAGAGTGACAGCCCTTTTCTGTATCCTAAGATGTCCACATTGTCCAATAAGGGTGAACAAAAATACCCACAATTTACTCAATGTGTCTGTTTGTTTTTTCTTATTTTTATTTATTTTTTCTTCCCATAGGCAGCAACCTGAGGGCAGAGGTTTGATGTTTAGTCCAGAGACTTCCAGTCCTTTTCATTATGTTTTCCTCAGGTCATAAATAAACAAGATGCAACCTTATACAAGCATTTTTTAACTTGGTAATTATTCATTTAAAAAAAGTTTAAGCAGAATAGAGAGTTGGTGTGCAACAAACTACAGAGCCTTATAAAAGTATATATTTATACTTTTACACACAGTCACTTTTCAACCAGAAACATCCGTTGTTTAAGAAAAACAGGCAGCCGTGATCTGAAAACATCCATCAACGTTGCATGACATTTTACCAGTTAATTATAAGTAAAGAGACTGGTTTATTTGGATTTAAAAAAAAAGAAAAGATAAGATAAACAACAACAAAGAGAGTAAAAATGTGAGATATGCTCATTTTGAAACTGTCCTATGTCCCACATGCCCTCCATGTTTTTATGACAATTAAATCAATTGTTTTAGTATATTTCTAAATAAATGGTTCTGTGTATGGAGAAGTCTTTGGTTGTCAAACATAAAATCCTCCAACAGTAGCAGACAGTACATGACTCTGTCTAGTATCAGCTTTACAATTTTGGCCACAAAGGAAGACTTTGGAAATATGAATTAAAGATGGATTCTGATTGAGCAGGTTTCAAAAGAATCCACCAGTTTTGCAATGTCATCAAACTTATTTAACTGATTATTTACATGATTAGTTTTTGTCTGCTGTAACTTTAAATGCAACGGATTAGTGTTTAAAAAACTAAAAACTGTCCAGTTCATATAAAAACACAATACACAAAGTAAGTTAGCAGCAACATGTGTATTTTGGACATTTTCTTTCATCAGCTTCTGAAAAGTTGCAAATAAATCACACAGTCTATAAACTCTTAACAAACTTCACAATCTGGATAGAAAAGAACCCCTTCAGGCTGTTCTTTGTCGCAAAAGCAGCCGCACATGGAAAAAGGGGGCAGCAAAGGTAACTCAAGCTGCAATTGAATGAATTTGACAACTACCATTGGTTTTGTTATTCGCTCATGCCAGTTAGGCAGACTAAAGCAGGGAGGAGAAAAGTGAGCAATTTCTTTTCTTCAATATCATAAGTGGAAGAGGTACATTTTGCATTACAGTAAGAAAAATAAAAAAGACATGCAAAAGCACTTTTTGAGCCAATAAGTACACACTTGCACTAAAACCATCTCTTGATAAACCCTCAAATGAAAGCTATCAGTTTTCAGAGAACTGGGGTATTTGTGTTCTCACAGAAAATCAGTTATGCAGCATGTTAAATATAGTAATTTAATGATGGAGCGGAGAGAGATGGGGGAAGAGCATGTAATTCAAAAATATCAGACATTTTCCACAGTCATGGCAATGCTTGTTAATGGAGTGCTCATTGGATAAAGGTGATATGTTTTAGGGTGTGAAAATGTGAAAAACACAATCGTCACATCTTCAACTGATTTGGGTTGTTTGTTATTAGGAGGCAGAAAGCACACAGCACATTTCAGACAATTTTGTTTTCCGTTTTGTCATGTTGCAAACACACACCTCCACAGATTTTTGCAGGAATATTATGTTACAGATCAAAGCAAAGCAGAAAAAAAATTTGCAAAGTAGCAACAAAAGGAAACATGGGAGGGAGAAAAAAAAAGAAACTGTAAAAAATAAAATCTGAAAAGTGAGCTGTGTGTATTTGTATTAATTGCTTGGATGTAATAGGAGAACCTGCGGAAGAAGCTACAGATTAGGATTGATGGACAGGAGACCTTTTAACCTCAAAGACTTGAGAGTTCTTCAGAGTTCATTGCATGAGACGAGTGGTCAAAAACACCAGAGGAGGCATGCAAAAAATCTGAGTTTTTTTTAACCTAATGAATGTCTGTGTTATTTCCAAGCAAATTATTTCTAGAATAGAAATACTAAATCTATATCTGCCAAGGGTATGGATAATTGTGGGCCTAAATGTATATTTTTCTGTTTCTGATTCCCTTTTCAGTATTTTTCTTGTCATTTTATTGTCCTGTTGGCATACTCCAACTGAAGTACATTGGTTTACAAAGGTGATCTTATCCATCAGTTAATGAAAAATATGTCGAACTTAAAAGTCTCTCAAAACACCATTAAAGAGCTCCTTCTGTGTTGATTTGTAGCACCATGAAGCCATGAGCAAGTCATCGTGTGGAGTTGTTAGAAGGGGATGTGTTCAAATTCATAAACATTGTACATGTTTGTTAAGCAAAATGTTTTTGAACGTCTGACCTGCAAGCTCCACAGGACAAATGTCTTTTTCCTCCTTTTTGGATTCCAAAATGAAGACTTTGTCTAGAATGGGCGTCACGCTGAGCCCTTTTGCCCAGTTTGTCCCATTTAAAGCTCGATAAAAGGCTTTAACTTTGACTGTATGTTGCTGATTACATGCAACAACAGCAATAGCGAATTTCCCCGGCCCACAGGGGAGTGACGCGCCCCGTCTGAGCAGCGCTTTGATCACCACAAGACATCAACAGCAGTGGGTATGTTCCCTACCTTTAACTCTGCCTATTCTCCAGGAATATATTAGCATATTTTTGCTTTAAAAGAGCTGTCATGTATGACTGTGTGGCTGTAGGTTAACAATATCCTCAAACATTTTTTTTAATTTATTGCATGAAATCAAAGACCGTTGCGTTTAAGCCTTCTTGGTTAGCGCTCCCGCTTCTAATAGTGTTTCAGCTTAATGTCATAAAAGCCACGTTTTGATTTAGCGCAACATGCAGGGAGCTCAGAGCAAACAAAAGACTTTGTGCTGTTTGGTAGACCTCTGTTTCTGTTTTCAAAACTTATTGAAGCTAAGTGGGTCTTAATTAAAATTTATGTCTAGTAGGTCGGACTGGACTTGACCTCATACCCGCTAGCTCGACACCTACAGAATAGGCGCAGACGTTGGCAACAAATGCTGTAAAGGTTTGCATGTCAGGCTCATAAATATGCAAATTCCAAGCACAAAATCTTTGCCCCAATGCACCGCCTTAAGCAATGTCAGGTTTATTATGCTTTTGTTTTGTGTGTGAAAGAGTTCGGTTGACACACAAGGATAAAGGAGAACCTCCCCGGGCTTTGATTATATTCGGTCCAATACTTTTTGAAGTGTTTGAAAAGTTTGGGAGGCATTTGGAACAATTTAAAGTTGTTGTTGTTCTCGTGCCGCCAGTGCAGCACAAAGCAGCTCGCAGTGAATGGGAGGGGATTCCTAACGAGACTTCTGGTGGAGAAAACATGTTCAAATGTCAAGAACATCAGTGATTAGCGATGTTTTAAACACCTCCTTGGCATTTCATATACATTTACCTGTAAAAGAAAAGAAATGCGAGGGATTTCTGATGATTTCATCACACACTCACAAGATGTTATTGTGCATACACTGAATTTATTTGACTTGAACTTTCATTGCTGCAACTCAGCAGGAACAACCAAATTGCCTGACGGCTCTGCATTTCTTTAAAGGTCAGTATACATAAACAGCCTTAAGTGATATAATTTAACCCCAAATTGGACATATTCAGAGCTTGATCATTTTCAGCACTGATATTCCCCTTTGCAGCATCACCAACCACTCCCCCTCACCCCCAGACAGACGAGAAAAATATTTACAGCCACATCTCACTGCATTTGCACTTGAGGACATTGCTGAATCATGCAATTATGGTTTGGATGAGGAAAGTCGATAAGTCCCCTGGTGGATACGTGCGGGGATGGCTAAGGTCACACCTGTAATCATGTGGGAGCAGCACTCTCCATTGACACAATGATGAGACTCCGCAGACAGCACTGAGACGGCTGCTGATTGCTCCTTATTGGAAGATTGAGCCGCGCTGACATGAATGCTGCTGTCGAACAGATGGAGTTATGCACCAGCAGTCACGTGTTTGCACAGGTCAAGCTTTGACACCTTGCTAGAATATCTTGTGGATCAGATGCATCGAGGCCATGGTAAACAGGCAACAGTTATCGGCAGGAAGATGTGAGAAGGATTTCTTTTTTGTCAAATGAGACATTTAGCTCCTTTTCCTCAGTTGACAAAATGTGACGTTAGGGAACAGACAGTGCACTTGACCAGAAAATAATGAAATAAAACTTCATGACCAAGTGATTGGAATACCATGTACTTCCTAGACAGGTTATACACTGAACTAAAATTGAATTAACACAAATATGTGTTGTGATTTTGAAGCAAATTGAAGACTTGGCAAGGATTAGAAACATATACATAATAAACTCATCAGTACTCATGTTCTAAGTTGTTTTTGGAAATACTGTATCTTGAAGAATTAATTTAATGACACTTTGTTTTTTTTGCAATGCTCTCCTGTTGGCTCCTCTCTTTGCATAGAACAATTGGCTATTTTGAAAGGGCATCATTTCCCCATCTTATATAAACACATTTTGAAAAGATTAACATCATTTGCAGTTTTATCTCAGTTTTCATAAGATGAACAATCACATCAATTACACAATGTCCATAACAAAAATGGCCATCAAAGAGTCTCATTTTTCTGTAACCTGAAGAAAGTAATCTAAACTGTAACCTAACCAAAGAGAAGGATGATTAACCAACAAAACCACAAATGTTTGCCTTCCTCTCCTCCTCCTGGAGGCAGTGGAAGAATCGCAATGAAATGACGTTTTGATTAAATGGATTATCACCGGTGTTCTATAATGCCTTTTTAAAAGCTTGCAAATTATTTGTTTATGCACATAAACTCTAGTTTGCATTATCATTTCAGTGGAGGCATCTGTGTTTACTTTTTCTCCTGGGCTACAGACTGCACAGAGATTCATTAATAAAATCTGTATTCACACACACAAAAAAGGTGCAAAGAAAGAAAGAGATAATGATTTTTCAGAATTGAAGAACCCACCAGGGTGTTGGTGGACATATTCTGTTTATTATCTTGCAAGTCAGTGTGCGGCACCACAACGGTGCAAACATCAAAATCCGACTCTTGCCATGCAGGAAGCAGAAACCTGCGGGTGAAATGTGTGTTTTTGGTTCGCTCGTAGTTTGCAAAGTGAGCACTGGAAAGAGAAAGCAGTAAATCTTTTAAGATTTAAAAGGTTCTTTACCACTAACACAAGTCTAGGAATATGCTTGTCAGCTCATCAGAAACTGCCTTGACACGTTACAACTTTATCTGATAGATAGCAGATGAAAATTGCTTAAATGTACATGAAGAACAGGCAGATTGGTTGTCATTTCTGTTCCGAAATTTGCCTGTGTTCTGTTTGTTCGGGAGCCAATGCAAATCCTTTGTCTATTGTACTAAAGTAGATCGAGCCTAACGGCCTGGATCTAACAAGCGTATTTGAGGAGCTGTTGTTTCGCTCGGATGACAGTCCTCCTTTGATCAGAGCAATAATCTGTCTCTCACAGTCTTGGAGCTATTTACGGAGGGGATTTATTTCACTGGTTGTCTGTGTACAATGAAGTATTTGCTGCCAGCTCAGGTAGAGAGGGCCGTTTCAGACAAGCGCTTCACTGAATATGCACTAGTGCCTCTCTAATACAAAGAGGGGTAAAAAACAATCAAATAGTCCACAGAGTGTCCTCTGCATGCTTGATGGTGTGTGTAGAGCTGTGCTCAAAGAGTTAAAGTGGGAGTAAAACTTCCAAGCATGAGCACATACCTTTTTTCTTTCTCTCTCTCTTTTTTTTTGGTCAGCACTATAAGAAGAAAAAAAAACCTCAGGAGAAAACTTCTATTTATTTTCTATCGATGGTGGATGCAGCCGTGCTTTTATCCGCTCCACGGTGACAACAAATAAAGTGAAAAAAGCTGTGAGAGGGGCTTTCCGTTGGACTTGTCTTTGCTTTTTACCTCTCAGCTCCAAAGTGAATTACACCGGCACCGAGCAGCGTCTGGCAGGCCTTCAGAGAATCCCAGGCCGAAACAGCAGGGGTCAAGGTGTGAGAGCAACGCCATAAGCACGACTTGAAATTCTGCCAGTGTTGCTTCTCCCACAGGCTTACTCTCACTTCTCCACTCTCTGCTGCTCCGTCTCTCCCTCTCACTTTCACATCTCTCTCCTGTGCACGTTGCCGCTCTGTCTGTCTCTCCCTCCCTCTCTCTCTCTCCCATTTCTTATTAACACATCTTTCACTTTCTCTTCTTCCTTTTTATCTCTCGTCTTTGTACAGGTGCAGGAGTCAGTGCAGTCACAGTTGACTCACAGGACACCATCTCTACTCGAGTTGCACCAGAAGTTAGCTACTGTCCATGCTGATCATGAGTTTGGTGGGAGGGCAGGGGGAATTACTCACAGTATAAATGCATTTGTTTTTCTTTCAGCATTTTTTGTTGTTGTCGTTGTTATTGTTATGTCGTATTGTCCTCCATGTTCCCTCACAGTTCAAAAGCATGAATATTAGGTTAATTTATGTCTACATTTTTCTTAGGTGTGTGTGTGTTTGGTTGTTTGTTTGCATGTGTCTGCATGTTGCTCTGTGATAAACTGCAGACCAGTCCGAGGTGAACCTCAGCTTTCAGCCCGTGACTTATCCATGACCCTGCAAGGATAAGTAGATACAAACAAAGGATGGATATTTCTCTTTCTTTTGTGCACTAACTTACAGAGACATATTATTTGATTTTAATTGCATCTAAACTTTTGGACCCTGACCTTTCACCCTGCTCTTCTGCTCACTTGATCTGTCCAGCTTAATCTAGTGATTTAGTGCAAATTAGTTCTCAGTCAAATAATAATAATAAAAATACCTCAATGTCCTCGAATTAACGAGTGTTTTTCTGACCTTCCAGGCTGCGGTTATGTGAAAACCATCTGCAACTAGACTCTATTATGAGACAAAACAAGAGATCAAGAAGGTTGGCCTCTTTATTTCCTGTTTAATTAGAATATGCTGTAATTATAAAAGGTTCAATGCGGAATGTTCATTAAGTCGAAAAGATGGCAGCAAAACTGCTCTTATTTAGTAGAACTGCTGAGTGTGGAAATGGATTTAAAGTGCAAAACAGGACTCAGGAGACAGATTGTTATAGGTGAGAAGGAAGACATTTTACAGCTCTTTTTATGTCTCAGACTTGTGCTTAAATGGCAAACAATGTTACTTTTATTATTACCAAACCAGTTTTTGTGTTATCTATCTGGATTTGGTTTCAAAGCGACCTGAAAATCAGAACTAAAGTCAGGTGGGCAGCCAATAAGTCTCTTAATGGTCCAAAGTTCAGACAGCTGACCAGGAGGGCCTAGCAGACCACAAAGCACATATGATAGGCAGCCGGGAGGCCGTCCCTTGGCTGAGCACGAGGCACATCTGGAAGGCACTGGAAGGCCGCAGCCTACCTCCACAATAAAGCAGGAACCCTTTACGACCCCTGACTGGAGGCCAATGGTGGCGAAGCTGACGGCCATGAAGAAACCTTGCTGCTGGCCAGCAACGAGACTTGGGGACCCCCATCATCTCTGACTCACTTTTCTCCAGAACTGGAACGAGAGCTGGAACCTCTAGGACTGACAGGACCACTGGAGCAAGGTCACACAGGAACAGAGCCTCAGGAACAGAGGAGCCGAAAATATCCAACAGAAAACCACAGAGGAAACCCACAAGGAGCACCAGAGCAGACCCAAAACACAGCGGCACCAGATCCAGACCCTTGTGATTCCCAAAGCGTCAGGATCGGAAACTGGCTCAAGGATGGGTGTGAAGACAGTCAGGTATGAACGATCCAGCAGCTGACATTGGCATGAAGTCGTGTGGATCAGGTGAAGGAAGCATCAGATCCGGAACCTGAGCCAGGCTGGGAAGGTCTGGGGCTTCGATCGTCTCCTGATCTGGCGACCCAGCGACTGGGAACGTAGAGAGAGGAAGAACCGAAACAGGCATAACTCGGGTAAGCGAACATCATTCCTTCTGGGGCTTGGGAACTATCCACGTAAGAGATCATCCCAATCCCCGTAAAAAAAAAAAAAAATCCATCAAGTCCTCCTTTTCCAACTGTGGTGGAGACTCATTTGGCTATAATACTAGTGGGATTCTTCTGTCAGGTAAGGTATTGCAGGAAATGAAGGGGAGCCAAAAGACGAACGGTGGCGTGGCATCTTGCAGTTTTATTTCTGGGTACTTAGGCACAATCAGGCAATACATGGTAACACCAGGTGAAACGCACAAGAATCCCGTACCAGACAAAGACGTGACTCAAACTTAAATACTACAGGAAACAGGTGAGGGGAATAACCGATCAGGAGACACAGGTGAAAAACATGAGCTACATCTGACAGGAAAGTGAACCTATAAAACATAAACACCCCAAAACACTGACATTGTGACAAATATTATTTTTGTTACGGAAATAAAACTAAAGTAGCTGATATTTGGCAGAAATGTTAATCCATCTGTTTAGGCAGGATAAACTTATTGTATGAAGTCTTCATTTTTCAATGTCATTTTTCATGCAGCTTGACATTCTCAAATGAAGCTAAAGATTTTGTATATCAGTATAGAGACCTCGGGAGTTATTAAAATTTCTGCTTTGACATGTTGATTTAGACAGATGCAGCACGACAATGTTTTGAGCCTTAGGAGAGTCTGTGTGTGTGTGTGTGTGTGTGTGTGTGTGTGTTGTGTATTCCTACTTATGCGCTGAGTATCAGCAGGTGCTTGGACAGCACTTACTGTACAAATTGCTGCCGGAGGTCTCCATCAAAATTGTTTTTCTTTACTTCATGTAGCATGGTTACTGCTGAGAAAGCCATGAGAAAAGACTGGAGGAGTCAACATTCACTTTTAATAACTTAGTTATAAAGAACAAATTAGTTTCTTAGTTTTTTATTCTTCTGAGCAAAAACAGTACACAAGGCACTGAAATGTTGACTATTGTTGCATACTGACACTGCTGTGCACTTCTTAATATGTGTATATAAGAATACCAGAATTTATATGTCTTTATCTCTCCATCCATCTATTGTTCAAACAAAAATAGATTATTAAATGATAAAAATCCAAATATGGAAACATTCATACTACTAACAATTAAAAGCATCAAACACTCACAAATTAATAAGAAATATTAATTCTTTGTAACATGAATAACTTGAGAAGCACTTATAAATAACCAAGCAACACTTTTATTCCAGTTTTATGGCAGTTTACCTATTGGTTTAAAGAAAACATAAAATATCTCATAATTTGCAAACCTTTTGACTTGCTGCTGCAATTTTAATGCTTGAAATGTTTGAAAGTTATCGTTTTGGGAGTTTTGTGTATTTGTCAGCAATGTTGACATAAAAGTTGATGTATTTATCTGTGGCTAGAACAAACTGATTAAAACATCTCAGTATCACCAAAGTTTATTTCTTTTAAATGATTTTGAAAAGCTACTGATGAATTAACCACGATTCACATTGTTGATTCTATCTACATATTTACTTTCTAAGTACTTTTGTATCCAAAGTTTTTATGCTGCAACTTCAATCTTTTAATTTTTTTTTTTTTATCATAAAAGATCCCATTGTGCACACAGGCCTCCTAATAACAGTGCCATAAGCTGCTGGTTGTGCTCTGAGTCATGAACTCCTCAGCAGGAGATCTTTGTTCATGTGACATTATGAAACAAATGAAAATCATTACATACTCTTTAGACATCCAGAGCCAAATATGTCAAGCATGGCTGGCTTTTTTAACTCCAAGACAATACATGTGTCGCTCTCTGAGCAGCCCTTGACACCCAGCTTCATACGGCTGAGAGTTTATTAGTTTAAGCTGTAGAAAAATGCAAAAAGTAAGTCATGAAAACAAATAGCCATTTCTAATGCACAAATGCATTCTCCGCATAAATAGGAATCCTTACTAACGCATAATATTTTGTACACAGAGATATATTTAGTTGCCTGAAAATAATTTTTAAAAAAAAGTTTCATCAAGGCAGGTAATTTACAAAACTTGCATTAAACGCTGCTTACAATGCCAGACTGCTCCCATCGTCTGTCATTTGACAGGAGCATGCTTCACTCCCATCAGGGTAATAATGAATATCAATAAAATCTGGTCCTTAGGACTGTAAGTAGATTTTGGTTTGGGGCCTGGAGGGCTCCATTTGGAATATTTAATGATATAAGAAAGACACAAACAGTCGCATAACACGACGGTTCCTGTCTCTTCAACCTTACCGATTCAAGATAGGCTACATCTATCTTGAGTAGATAGATGTAGCCTATCTACATCTAGAGAACACAGTCGCAGACTTTTTGTCTCGCTGTGAACCACAGCGAGTCTCCTGAAGGGGAGGGAAGTGTGAGGGATTCACCTCCCTCCCTAACAGGTGCTGCTTTTTTGTACTTCCTATATTCTAATTTATCTGGTAAATGTATTGCTTTTGTTAGGAGGAAGTAACTTGCTTTATTTAATATTTTGTTTGAATCATTCTCTCTTCTCTTTGAGGTCACCTGGTCATGTGTTGCCATGGAAGCGGGCCCATCAGCAGTGCTGACAGGGACCTGGTGTTTTCAATCAGCCTCACTGAGAAAATTCATTGTTTGAGAGGGAGGGGAAATGGTTTATTTTTTTATTTTGTTTGGGCCCAGATTGTTTTTGTTTTAGTTTTGATGTTGTTAGTTGTAATTATGTAAATATCTTTCTAGGAATATAGTTTAGTACAAATGTTTTTTCTATCTGGAAATGTAAATGTTGTCTCCACCCCTTAATTAGTCCTGGTAGGAGCCAATGCTTTAAAAGCCAGATGGTTTAGATCAGAGGGAGATTCTCCCTCCTGTTTGAATGCATGTTATGCTGTGAACTGGAATGAAATGTTTGAAGAACTGCATAAAGGGGAAAAAATAAATAAAAATCAGAGCTCTACAATTTCTGGATTCTATCTGATTTTTCATCCAAACCAACAGTGAGTTACAATCAGAAACCCATTCATGCTTTTGCATCAAAAAATGTTTCTCAAACTTGTTTTCTCATCTTCTCATCCTTCTTATTTTTGATACACAAAAGGGGCACTGGTTGTGTAGTAAAGTAAAATCAATTTTATTTAATTTTTTTTCTTTAACTAAACAAACAGTTGATGACCAAGTTGCACAGGAAAAAGTTTTGCAGTTGAGATCTTGATTGGAAATTGAGAAGAGAAAAGAGCAAGACTTTGAAAATGCGGAATCAAGACCGGTTTTGGTCACAAGTACTGCAACACTATTAAACATCACAATATCTCATTTGATGAGATGGCGTTTTGCTTGTACTGGCTACATGTTGCATGCATGGATGCTCACCAATGGATCAATACTTTCAAGCCAAACCTGAAACAATAACATCTCAGAGACTAAACAGAATATGGAACTGAGTTAAATTAAAAAGTAGGGGAATGAGTTGCTCTCACCCCTTCTGCCCAATTTGTGCAGCATCAGACTGTTTTTTTAATTAATTTTTCCCAAGGTTTTTGTGGGCTCTGGTGGTCCTTATTTGAAAGTAGGCTGACAGGAAAGAGGACAAGGAGAGAAGGGAAGACGTGCAGCAAATGTTGCCGGGTCTCAAACCCGCGATGGCCATGTTGAGGACTAAGGCCTCCAAACGTGGGTTGTGCTAAACCCCTACACCACCACAGCACACCTGGTGTCAGACTGTTTACTGTACTATCACAGAACTGTACAGTGAAAATTCCCCAAAATGTCTTGAGAAACTAACTTTTAAGTCTGAACTATGATGTCAAGCACTTTATAATACCGGAGTGAGTGAATCAAACCTCCAGTTGTTGAGGCAGCTCTGAGAAGAAAGTTTTTTTTTTGTTTTTTTTTTTATTGTTAGATGTTGTCTTTGAGGAAGCTGAGACGCTCAACCAGCTTATTTGGAATCTGAGTCAGTGTGTCATAAAAGTAATGGCACACTAAAACTATTGAGCATGTGAGTGGAGGTTACGTGCAACAGAAAAATGCTTTTGCACTGACAAGTGATTTGAAAAATTAGGACAAATAAAGCTTGTTCTCTGTGTAAAAAACAAAACAAAAACACAGACAGTTGTGTTACATGTTCCCATAATAAAGAAAAGCTTTTTTGTAAAGGTTGTCATGTAGACAGAAGATTTTGTGAAAACAAAGACAGGAATTGCTTATATGCCTGTCGAAATGTTGTGTATATGCCTTCAGTTTCAATTCTCTAGGAGAACATGCCATAAGAAGATAATGTTTCAGCATTGCCTAACTCCATATTTGACACCGTAGCAGACACAATTTGATCAACAAATAAGTCAGGCTGCCACAGAGTGCCCCGGCTCTTGCATGTCATGAATACCGAATGCATGCCACTGTTACAGAAATGGTGCAACCGCAACTCAGATATAGAAGTAATAATCCAATAATAAAAAATATATATATATATATATATATATATATATATATATTTGTCCGGCATGCCAGATGATTAAAACTGAAAATGAAATCTGCTTTTGTAATAATCAGCCATTAATCATCTGACTACTTGGGGACCCTTAAAGCATTGATTTTTCACTTCTAAATAGTGGAGGTGTAAAAAAGAAAAAGTTAAAATAAGAAAATAAAATGACAGCAAAACATTTCTGTGAATTTCACACCCTTGATCCTGACAGACACATTTTGTTCGAACCATAAGTGCAGCAACACAGATACTTGTGAAATACATTTTTCAATGTGATTTTCATAGTACAAAAATGTTAAACCAAAATCAACGCCAAGGTAAACATTTGATCAAATTGATGATACTGTGTAATATTTTAAAGGCATATGTTCAGATCAGAATATCTTCAGCACAAAATTATGACAGTATTTTTGATTGCCTTGAGATTGGACCAGTTCCTGTTGATACTGACACAAAATGAATACTTTTAAAGCATTTTTTTATATATATGCATAATTTATACTAAAAAAAAGACTATTTTTGAAAACTTACACCATAATCCATGTAAGATGAACCGTGAAAAACTGTAGTTGAAACCATAAAATTTGTAGGTCAACATGAAAGCTTATGAGATGTTAGCTATCCTTGAGCTCTCTCTTGATGAAACAGACAAACAAAAATGGGTCCAGGAGATTATTTTTAATCCAAAATTAATGCAGTTGACTTTCTGAATTGTTAAGCAGAACGTGTCAGTATGGGGAAAAAAAAAAAAAACATCTGATGTAGAGAAGACAAAGATGAAATGTTCATGAAGAAAATTTTAATCCTCTCCATTGAGACGTACTTTTAGTTTTACCTTTTATTTTTGCTGGTGTTAAATTACGTGGCAATTAAAGAAAAATGTTGTTGGAAGAAAACCTCTGCTATTTACCAAAAATAAAAGCAAAGTACCTTTTTAAGCCTGTTGTGCATGAATTCAGATTGAGTCTTTAATTGTTCAAATCAGTGCACATTGTGAAAATGATAACAATGTTTGATGATCAGAGCAACACCAAACATCTCTCTGTGTCATCAGTGTCACAGAGTGTGAAGACAAATAATTTGCAATTAAGGATTAAGCTGCAAAGAAACAGGTCTCACATTTGTGGGATTATATTAAACTGCACCCAGAACATCTTTTATGTTGGATGATTGAAGGTGCATCAAGTTAAGCATTCCCATTAATTCCCTGGTGACTTGCAAAGGAAAATGCTAAATATAAAAAATGTGCCTCTGGAATCTGTCATCTGGGTAACCTAGAATCTAACAGTATTTAAAAAAAAAAAAAAAAAAAATAGCTGGATGCAAATTCCTACTTTGCCTTTAGTAGCAGGAAATGTTTAAGAATTTATGCCTATATTTCTAATTATGTCACAAAAAAAAATGCAGTTTGGGACCTGTTCTGTTGAAAATAATAGTTTGTTTGATCAAAACTGCCGAAACATAGCCTGACCATGAACGAGCCGTAGAGCTGAGTACAGAAGATAAATCCAAACCTCTACACACATAACCATGGCGACGGGAAATGTTTTGGGCACCAATTGTTATTCATGACATATCAGAAGTTATTTTGGACGCAGAGAACAAATATGATCTGACTTTGAATGTGATCAAAACCTTTTTTTTGTTAGACATATTTTGTTTACTCTCTCAAAGAGTTGAGTTTCTGAACAAAGAAACTAATAAAAGCAATAACTGACTAAGGAAATATCTGTAACCTTTAGTGAGAATATTAAAAAAAAGAAAAAACCCTGAATTTTTAAGACGGCCGAGGAAATGGGTCATTTGGTTTATTCTGAATGCAGAGAGAAGACAAAGATGAAATGTTCATGAAGAAAATTTTAATCCTCTCCCTTGAGAGACGTACTTTTAGTTTTACCTTTTATTTTTGCTGGTGTTAAATTACATGGCAATTAAAGAAAAATGTTGTTGGAAGAAAACCTCTACTATTTACCAAAAATAAAAGCAAAACGGTCAATAAAACAAAACTGGTATTGCAGAATAACTTAATCAAATGCATATTCAATAAATTCAAACAAGCATGTCAGAAAACCATGCTCAGTTTATTTTTACAGGAAATAAAAATATTCCTCTTTGTTATTTGATGTGGTGTTGCTGTTCCTAAGAGGAGCTGTTAAAGAAGTAGAAAAGACTTTCAACACGACAGGCACTAAAGCAACACAGGAGTTATGTGCATAAAAGTGTCCTTCTGATTTTATGTCACTATGCAGTAAGACAAGTTTTAAATATGATAAGCTGACTTTATGCTGACTGTTAATAAATACACTTTAGCTCTAACCCTTGTTATTTCTAGCTCTGTAACATCAGTGTTATGTCCTAAGAACCGCTGTCTTTCATATCACCTTAGTAAAACTTGGAAATAATAATAATATCAAAACCTTTCTCTAGTCTCACTGCCACATCTCTTCCTGTTTCCTTAGAAAAACTGTGTTGCTTGAAAGTAAATGTTTGACTATAAACTTTACAGACATATTATATTTGGTTGAGGAACAATAGTTATTCCTTTTGTTTTGACAGGATTTTTTTTATTATTATTTGAACCAAGGGTATTTGGGAACTGGTCTGAAGTGTTATGGTTCCTTGAGGAATCCAGTTTAAAATTTTTGCAACCTTCCATAAGTCAGTACAATATCAGGAGAAAAAAAAGTAGTCTTCACACACAACGCTAATATAGCAAAGCATTCTGTCACTTTTTCAGTCTTGGTGTTATGCTGACAGCTGCTTATTCCTTTGAGAGTCCACAATATTTAATCTCACAAACATTTCAAGCATCAAGCAATCCCTGCCTGGAAGACAGACTCTCACACATGAATTTGATCCTCTCATCTGGGCTGCTGCAACAAACTCTTGACCGACCCAGGAAAGCTCTAACAGGGCTTAAACACAGTTCTCACTTGAACCAGCACATCATTTCTCATTTGAATCTGGTTGAGTCTCAGATCAATTACAAAACTTTCATTCTTCCTCAGTACCTCTGTGATTTTCTTCCATTTACAGTTTCATCCCGTAACTTCAGGGAAGAAAATCTTCTATCCCCCCCCACTTGGTATGTTTGTTCCTTCAAATCGTTGCCCTCTCAAGAGTTTCCAACCGAGTTTAATGTGTTTAGTCTGCTGTAGTTGGTTTGATAAATCCTGTAGTCTGTGATCTCTCAGCAGGCAAAGCTAGGAGTGTGATCCCCAGTCTGTCAGTCATGAAACAGAAATCTGCTGAAGCCAGTCTGCTGGAGTAAACTTCAAGTCTTCTCAAAATCTATAAAGACTGTAAAGGTTGCGTAACGTATCCCTTGCTTTAATTTGACACAATATTCTACAAATCAGGCATAAACCCCTGCAAAGTGCTCCGTGATGCTGTGAACATAGATTTCTCAATAGATTAAAAATGGCTACAGTCTGCAAGTTAAAAAGTGTTCAGGCTTCACAGATAACAGATAAATGACAGATAAATTATCAGGGTAAACAGGCTCAGAAAAGCCTGACTACCTTATCAATACATTTTTAATGGCATCTATCCTTACATCCATACATATGGATGATTAAAAATTAATACATGGGCATAGCTTCCCTGCCAATATGTTTTACAAGGTAGTTATAATTGGCACACCTATTCTTTTTATTATTCATCAAACCAAATGTTTATTAAGAGTCATAAAATGTTACTATTCAGGGTTTGCAAATGGTTAAATTTCTCCATCTGATGTTTTCAGAAATACTTTCAGTTTTCTTGCCCTTTTTATTTAGTGACCTGATTTTATTCACTTCCACTGTGTTCTGGAACAATGAGGAAAAACTTCAGGAAAATAATATTTTGCAAATCACATTGGAAAGGGATAATGCAATTCATTTCCTGCTCCCCTCCGTTATGAATAAGTATCAGCCTCAGTCACAAGCTGTGACTGTGGTTTGTTGTCAGCACAACCTGGGACTTGACTCATCATTATAATAACATCCAAGCAGACCGGCCTGGGAAAAAAAAAAGAAAAACAGCATAAAGTGAACAAGTCTACATAAGATGGCTGATGGAAGAAGAAACTTGTCCTTTTGTGTCATTCCTGCATGTAAATTTTCCACCTGGCACAACCTTGTGTTTTATGAATGTTTGCTCATTTTATGTACAGCTGTAAAGCCAGGTTGCAGATCCCGATAATGACCATGGATTCTCTGACACATTTGTCTGTTATTCGCAATTTCAAAACTCATGTTTTTGCTCTTTAATTTTGAATCAGGCCTGTGTTTGTGTGATTTTTTTTTTTTTTTCTGGAATTGTCTGATCTCAGGTTTCTTGTTTTGCATGTTGTGCCCTTTTACATGCCAGTAGATGTCCAATGATTATGCCCAGAAAAAAGTGGATTGTACATTTTAAAGGTTTAGTCTGCCAGGGGGGGAAAAAAGAGCCATGTAGTGATAGCTTCTAATTTTTGCTCTTTGAAATATTTGCCACCCGCCAGTTCAAACAGAACTCTCTATAAAACTCCACCAATCCAAGCTCATGATGTGTGATAAAATGTTATGGTTTTTGATATCTGCTGCCTTCCAACAACTTTTAAAAATGGTTGCAAGTACAAAATAAATAAAAATAAAATGTGTTGCAGGGTATGAACTCAAAATGTACTACAAGTCCAAGGTAAACTATGGACAGCTTTAGTCACCTTGAACATGTTCATATTCAATCAGCATTCAGCACAAGTGAGTGTGCATACTTATGAAATGGAAGGACAATTATTTCTGACTATTTTGCGAAAAGTAATAGAAAAAGTGGGGGGTATTTACTCTGATGCCCCTAGATAAAATCAAGTCCGACCAACATGAGTAAACAGAGTCCAAATGTGTTTTTTTTTCTTCTTTTAATTCTCTTATTCTGTGAAAGTTTTCAAAGGCTTTTGTGGTGAAATTAGTGACCCAACAGTTTGTCAAAGACCAAGAAACAGTTTACATGTAAGGAATGAAGTTGCTGAGAAGTTTAAGCAGATTTAGGTTCCGAAAAGTATGTCAAGATTTAAGCCTCTCACAGAACAACGTTCAATTCATAATCTGAAAGTGTGAGGTTAGACGAAGAGAAGAAGGCAACTCTGGAGGAGCTGCAGAGATCCACAAATCTCTGCAGCTTTGCAACAACTACCAGATTAGAAATGTTTCTGAAAGAGTGGTGAGAAGATGAACGCCAAAGCAAACAATCTCCATTGTGGAAAACATGGAAAATTTTCATTTCTAAAGCATCTTGGATTCCAGGTGCCCTTTTTCTTCCTGGTCACTGTTCTGCACTACTTTGTGTTGATCTGTCACAAATCATCCAGACGTTATAAATACGTTTCACCAGCCTGCCCAGCTTAAATGAAGGATTCCATATGTCACAGTAACAGGACGTGATTTGAAGAAACACCGCTTACAGTAAACTACAGTAGTTGTGAATAATGTTCAAAATTCCTCCATTTGTTCCCATCTATTTAACACGAACTTGACTTTAGGAAATGAAAGGCATTTAATTGTCTTCTCTGTCCTCCTTCACACCTTGTTCTGCTCTAAGCTACTACATCTAATTTCCACCCTGATGATTATTATGTAGTACATGCTAATAGAATAATGGTGCAAGAAGAGGAGAGTGCAGATGTAATTAAGAAGCAGTGGGTCATCTTATTTGCCCGGAGGAAGATGCAGAGTAGGGAATTACCAGGCCTGTAGATGACTGGGGAGAAGAATGAAGGAAAACGAGCTGAAAAGCTGAGAAGCGGGATATTATTTAAATTTGGTAGGGAAGGAAAAAAAAGAGGAATAAATAGACAAGCTCAAGAACTAGGTTAGGAAAGAGAAGAGAAATATAAGACCTTTTTCTCTTTGACATTATAAAAAGAAATTTGTGCCACAAAGGTCTGCTCAATAAGCTGCCTTCAGTTCTCAAGTTTTGAAGGAGAAAGAGACGGAAAAGCGACCAGAGTGAGAAATAGAGAAGTGTGTGTGCGTTCATGTGCTTGCGTTTGTGGTTCTGGGTCCAACAAAGACTTCTATAAAGAGCATCAGTCCGCCCACTCTGATACGTTCAGTGCTGTTTCTCTCATCATCCTGCACAGCTGATTATGGTCAAAAAAGATTAGCAGATGGATCTCTGTAGTCCTACGTTGAAATAAAATCAAAGCTGATGACGTTCTCTTATTCATGCAAAAGATTTAGTTGTTTCAATTGATATGCTTTCCAGCTTTTTACAAGCGTCGATCTGTTATCTGAATATTTATTTGTAAAATTTGTCGAGTTCTTATTTGGACGTTGAAAACATCAGCTTTGATAAAGCTTGATGGACTGTTTATGTTTGGAGAACATTAAGTACAAAGATTTTACAGTTAGTTTTACAATTGATTCAGAAATATGAGCAATTCCTGTAATGAATTTGGTTGGCTGGACTCAAATGACAACTTAGAGAGATTCCAAATATTTACAGTTATCAATAGATTGATTTTGCTGATTTGAATTACCAGAATAGACTGTGCTGAATGGAACACACCTGATATACTACATATCTGTACCTGTATGTTTACTATTATTTCTTGAGGTCTGCACCTTTTTCTGTTTTCTAAATTCTAAATCCAGTATGTGTTCATCTCCACATGCACCAACAAATCCATATAGAGCAGAGATTCCCTCGCTGTGAGTTCAGTCCCAGGGAGACCGAGCAATGATCAAGGCTCAAACTACATAGATTCACACTCGGCCTGGTGTTTACCACAGAAAATATAACAGCAAGAAGCTCATGTCAGAGCTAGCCTAAAAAAAAGAAGAAAAAAAAAGATTTAGAAAATATAAACATTTTAAGTTGTTGATTCACAGCAGCCCAGAATGAAGCTTATTTTCTTTGACTAGTGGCAGCAAGCCTTCACATAATCCTGCTTTATTCCACAGCAACTTTAATAAAATGTCTAGTTTCACAACTTCTGAAATGCTCCTAGAAGGATGAAAGGCTGCATTAAGAGTTATTAACTAATGCTTACATTCAGGGCCTAAATTGGGATTTGTTGTGCGTTGGTGGTCTGAAGTTTTTAAGCTGCAAATTAGTTGCATGATGCTGACAACATTTGGGGGTGAAGCAACGTTTTTGCACTGCAAGAAAAAGCTATTAAAGTATTTTTGCAAGTTTGTGGAGCTTTCAGTAAGTTGGTATCTAACAAGGGCATAAATGGCCAATTTTCCCTTCACTAGGGACCTTCACAACATGGATAATGAGGAACAAAAGTATTAAAACAAACATTCAAATCCATTTCTGGTGGGAGAAATCAAACAGAACTCTGGTGTTTTATGAAATTTGTGATGCAACCTTAAGTAATCTATTTTACTAAGGTTATTTCCCCCACACCTTCTCATTCCCACAGTGGTAAACAGCACTGTTTTCCCAACATTAAGGCATGGTTACTCCTGTTATTCACCACTGAATTTAAAGTAACTCTGCCAATTTATTTTGGATATTTTCCTTTTTCACACTGTTTGGTTTACTGCTGTGACTTTAATCAACATTTCCAGAAGCTTGGTTTTAGGTTTCCCTTTCAAAATTTTCAACATTTTGTATTATGAAAGAGGAAAAGTGAATTTCTCTTTAATAATTTTCACTGAATACATGCAAAATAAAACATTTTTGACAGTAAACTAAACCTTTCCCTCACAAAGAAAACAGCCATCATCAGGCTTTTTCCAGGACACTAAACACATTAAAGAAAAAGGACAAAGTATTATTATTATTTTTCTGCCTTTAGCAGCATGAATGACTACATGTATAAAGTCTTTTAAAAGTATTTTTGCCCTTTGAACATTTTCACATTTGTCACATTACGACCTCGAACTTCATAGCGTTTTCTTGAGACTTTATATGGTGGCAAAAGACACTGTTATGAGAAAATAATAGTAAAATTGAAGCAAAGGATAGTATGTGTGGTTTTCAAAAACAAAAATCTGCAGTGTTGAATGCAATTATATCCAATGTGCCTATATAGCTAAGTAATTAAGTGAAACTTTATTTAAGTAGCTAGTTATGTATTTATGTAGCCACTGACAAGCTATGAAAACACAAAGTACTTCACAAGAGCCAATAATGCATAACATAATAAAAATCTACACTTTGTAGAAGCTGCATCTCCATTGCTTCTAGAGACGTGAAATGTGTCCGTTCTTCTTACGAAATAGTTCCAGATCAGTCGGATTAGATTTAGTTCTGAACTTTTACTTGTCTTCTACAGTCTCAAGTCTTTTCCTGTCTTCAGCAGGTTTTCTTCCATAGTTGATCTTTATTAAGCTCCATCTAGTTTTCCCTCAAGAACTTTCTAATTCCCAATGCTAGGAATGTTCCTATAGCATAAGGTATACAGCTGGTGGTATGTTCAGGGTGATATGTTGTGTTACCTTTTCAGCACACATATCATTTTATATGCCCAAAAGCACCTTAGGTATTACCAGAGCACAGTACCTTCTTTCTTCCACAAGTTTGCTACGTGTTTCCTACATATCTTGTGGCAAACCAGAAAAGGAGCTTCCTTTGGGTTTCTTTGTTTTTCTCTACTTAAAGGGCAGGTAGTTGGAGTCCACAAAACTGTGGAAAAATGTTAGCAGCGTGAATCAAGAGGTTAAACACATACATGAGTTGTGCAAATAGAACGTACTCGGCTGAAAACCACCAATCTCTTCTAATCGCTACTAAAATCAAAGCAGGAGCTTTTCCCAGAAGAAGGAAGCGTGAGACCGAGAGGAGAGTCCACAGAGGAGATGAAGGAGGAGCAGATGCAGAGGGAGCAGAAGCACCTTGACAGAGTGGGCAAAACTTATCAAATGAAATCAGTGAAACGCTGATCCACCAGGTCACAAACCCTGAAGAGGCACTTAGTGAGGCTGGACTGAGAGCTCAGACAAATCTCCGAAGTTATTCAGTGCCTTCAGTCATTTGAATGTTCAGTGAAAAAACAAAGGTAAAAAAAAAAATGTTTCTATACTTCTGCTCTGTCTCCAATAGAGTATTCAGCAGCTTTGCAGCCAATTTCTATAAAACAAAAGACCATAGACCATGACTTACATCGCATTAAAAGTTTAATGTTGAACCTAAATTCAGGCCCAAATAATGAAGTCCAATTTAACTGAGAGCCATTTGACAAAAAGTTTGACTACATCGTCATCTACTGTAACAGATAATGTAGGGATGATTTGTTTCTGTTGCAGCACTAAGAAACCACAAATACACATATGTTGTTCTGTTGTAGCAATGAATAAATATGTCCAGGTGTGATTTTTATGCTTTCTCTGTTTTCTTTATTTACAGTAAAGAAGATGATCAAATTTGCTCAAAGTGTTCCAGGTTTGGCACCTCAGTGTGTTGGTAGAATAAGAGTTAGGAAAGGAATGAGTTTTAAAATATATTGTATATACATATCTGCTCTTGAATCATTGTAAGGACTGCTTTTAAGTTGCATTTTATATTACTGCACTTTACAATGTATAATTATAGCATTTATATTTGTATTTATTTTATTTTAGCTACAACTACTACTTGTGGTAGTTATTACTGTATCTTGTCTCTATGCTGTAACTGCGTAGTAATTTCCCTGCTGGGATGAATAAAGTAATTCTATTCTATTCTATTCTATTCCATTCTATTCTATTCTATTCTATTCTATTAATTGTACGGTAATTGTTTTTTTTTTTCGTTTATTTTTGCTTATTTAATTTCCCCAAATGCCAGCTGTTTTCTGCTAATGTAGTTTGTTTCCCAAATTGTTCTGAAGAGTTCATAAAAGACACCTGCTTGAGTGTAGATGTAATGCAACTATTTTAAAGCCTGTTTAGTTTTGTGTGTTTAGTTATTTTAATCACTGAAATAAGTTCTGTAGGTTTTAAATATCTCCATGTTTTACCTCTTCGGGATAAATTAACTCAACAGCTTAGCAGCAACGTTACAAGAGAGCTTGTTAATTATTACTTAACCTAAACTGTTGTATCAAAGTGTTTAAGCAAGAAAACATTTTTAACACAAATTCAAAAAACTCGTATGATCCAGAGTTCTAAAAAATACTGATTTATTTGTTAATCAGCATCTGAGATAGAAGGGAAAATGCATCTGCTCGTGTTTCAGAGGACCAAAATATCTCTGGTGGTATTAAAAGCTCTTTGATAAAGTCTTCGCAAGACTAGCATTAGGCGTTCTGATGAAAAAAAAAAAAAAACTTTCATAAGTGTTTGTTTTTTTGGAGAAAGCTGCACAGAGAATTGATCTGGGCTTAAAGAAACAGCCACAGAAAAGCGAAGAGTCTTTCTACACCAAAGACTAGAATCAAGACAGACGACCACCATCCTATGCAGTGTAATATGACACAAACAAAGAACTGGATCAGTGCTTGTTAACCATTGTTATCATCGGAGTCGTTTTAGGAATTGTTGCTGAATTACTAATGAGATAAGTCATGTAGGATGTCAGGGAGGAGCCCAGAATATCGCTGGCCCATTTTAACATCTGCTCATTCTAACTGTTTGTATAATATTTGTGACTGACGGTGAGACTGAAATTACATTTGCAGAAGTATGTTTTCATTTTCTTTAGTTGCTACGTCTGAACACCCAGGATTTTTAGCATATGAAAGAACGTGTATCCTGATTCATTCCCTGCAGAAATAGGCAATTTGGCCTATTGGCTCAATTTCCTGGCGATTGGTTTCAAATTTGGGCAAATCTTTTGCTAGTAAATGAGACTATTTTAACATATTATATCATTCAATCTGCTTTCATGAACTCATTTTTGTTTCCACAAATGTAACAGTAATAGAGTAAATTAAAGCCCCCTCGATTAAATCCTAAAAGTACTGCTCTGGCTTCACAGTACATTTCCATTTCCCTCTTGGTGCCATAAAGACAAATATTTGAAAGGCAAAAAAAGGCAATGCATAAAGAAAAACAAAAGATGTTGGAAGACCTTTTTTTAATGAACAAAGAAACATGTGACTATTCTATTTATGAACAAACAAAATTAAGAGAAATTGTCTGCTTATTGCCATGAACCCTCAGGAATTTTTAGCCCCGCTAATCCCCCCCCCAAAAAAAACAAAAAAAACAAACAAAAATAATGATATTTAAAAAGATTTTAAAGTTTAAAGGTATAGAGATGTGAGCATCCTCAACTGGTTACGTGATCATCAGTAAAAATGGTTGAAATCAACCATAAGGAATCTGATGAATAGGAAGACAGTCTATCAGCACAGTGATAAATTATGATCGATACAATGTCTTGTCAAATCTTGTTGTGTTTCAACCTCAGTCCTAGTGGTTAATACTTTGATCAGAACTATTAAATTGTAGCTGTGGTTGGATGTTAGGCTGGATGTCTTGTAGAAAGATGAACATCCATTCCAGTGTCAAGGCTTTGGGAGACGCTAACAGGTTTTCGGCCAGGATTGCCCCTCTATCTCTCCATCTACCAGCTCCCCTGCGCTGATGAAAAGAATGATGCCTTAAGGGTGCTGTGCATCTTTCTCCATATGTCAGTTCAACAAACATTATGTGTTACAGTGCTATTGTGTAATTTGCAGTATATCTAATTTTGTTTTGGTTGAAATTAACCAGTAGTCTTGGAATGTTTAACTCAATGCAAATAATTTTGTAGACCTTCAAATGTCCCTGTTAATATGTGACAGAGCAAAAAAACTGTTTCAACAAAATGTAACTAGTTGTTTTGCCAAGCTAAGAAATAAACATACATTTAAAGAGCCATAAAATACTTAATAAAAGCTAAGTATCTTTTTACATGCTGAGAGCTGTTTATATTTTTTCATATGTGCGTAATGTTTTATATTGCCAGTTTGGCAGATGGAGAACAAACCTGTTTTGAGCCATTTCAGATAACTAGATGGAGGCAAAATTTAACAGTAGGCAGCTTCAGTGAAAAAAAGTCACAAAAAATGAAAATGATACAACAGAAGTGTTCTTGTTAAATTTTGAAGCTCATCTTAAACACATTGGCACTAGGAGTGACTTGGCTGTTGGCTGTGGTGCATTATCTCAGTTTGCAGATGCTCAAAACGCCTTGATTATCTGCAGCATATTTCTAAATGAGCTAGTTGTTTCAACTTAAAACAGGTCTCAGTTTCTTTGGAAATAACTTGAGCAAATGTTTTGAATACCGCCATTGGTCTCCTTCTCAGCTCACGTATAGATTCATTACAATAGGATCTCAGTACTTTGATGACCTTCAGCCATAGACCACAGAAGCCTTTATTCTCTCTGGTAAAATAGCTTCCTCTCTGTTTGAGCTTCACGTTTGATGAATTCTGGCCAATGGAAAGATTTTTTTTCTCCCTTCTCTAAAGTATTGAATTCAGGTTTCTGCTTTTGAACCTTTTACACATGAGAACATAAAAATCAGTTTCCTACAGCAGGACCATATTAGTATTTATGCTTAAAAACAAAACAAAAAATCTATTTGGACATTCGTAATTTGGAGGTTAAACCTTGATTTCTGAAATGTGATATTAAAGCAAGCCAGAAAATTAACTGTCATACTTTTCAGCTTATTTACTTGCATGAGTTAAAAATGGAACTGTTTTACTATTTGCAACCTTAAAAAAGGGAAAGTGTTACACTTGAAACATTTTGATTTTCATTCTGCAGTGGAATATCATCAACATCATCCCTATGAGGACATTATGTTTTTGGCTTTTCTTTCTTCTCAGCATACACTAAAACCACTTTCTGAATAATTTCAAATGTCTAAATTGTACACCATTCTTTTATTCTCTCTTCTGTCTGCGCCGTTACAATATCATACGATTATTTTTTGTATTGCTTGACTACAGTTTGTTTTGACATAATAAATTAATTGCTGCCTCAAACCCAAACTTTTGAACATTTAAATGACCACACACACAAAAACAGGCTGTGCCTTTGTGAAGCAGAAGCTACAGTGTTGTGATGTTTTTAAAATGAAAATTCATTTAAATGTACAGGTTAAGAAAACAAATGTGTTTTTACATGGCGAAGAGTGAAAAGCAAATAAAACCATAAAGCTGAGAATTCATCCATCCAGCACAATAATGTCCGTAACATTGCTGTCAAATGGGAGACAAGCAATAATTAGTTTCTCAAGCTTCTACTTCCTCCTTTCCTCTTACAGTTTATTCAAGCTTTCATTCAAAGCTTTGAATGAACCGCTTTGGAAAGATGTCCTGTGAACAGATGAGTTTAAAATTGAATTATTTGGAATCAAATACAGAATTCTAGGAAATAATAATAAAAAAGACCAACTTTGGAAGTGAAGAGCTGGAAGTGTTATTGTTTGGGGATTCCTCGGACCTGGCCAACTCATCCATCATCACTATGGATTCTACCGAGCATCGTGGGGTGCATGAGAAAAGCCCAGATCTTGGATGAGGATCTTGTTTTTGTTACAATGGAACCAATTTTAACATGAAGTCTAATTTTAATTCAATGCACTTTGCAAAGTGCAATGAGGAACCAACAAATCTCCAAAGAGATTTGAAAAAAAAAAAAAAAAGGCTAAAATCCTTGTCACTGTAAACACACACAAAAGCTGGTGGATGTGTTCATTAATTTGGTGTGAATAGCCACTAATACATTAAATACTCTGTCTATGAATGAATCTCATATAAAACGTATAGAAGAAAATCATTCCCCTCTCCACAGTACAGACGTATAGCGTGATTTCATGGCTGCATGTTCTTTTTTCATCTATTTTGGCAGCTTCACACGGACATGTTCAGCTGCCACCTGTTGGATTTCAGGCACAGATGAGTTGTTTCTTGGTGAAATGTTCCGGTTTGTACACTTTCTAAATTTACTGAAATCTGCATAAATCTAATCTGTAAGGAAAAACCATCCCCAGCTTTGGTCAACAGTCTAGTACAGAAACAGGATGTATGAATGTGCAACGGATGATGCATCCAGACTGATCGCTCGCTCACGCCCCATTCATGTAGTCACCAGACATCTGACATTCAGAAGTTTTCATTAAGCTTTCTCTTTAAAAACGAGTGCTGAAATGCATTACATTTACGCAGAAACTTATGAAATTCACATCCAAGCGATCCACTTCCACAGTTGAATTTTTAGCAGTTCCATCAGGTCTCAGAAATGCGATACACAGCTTACAGCAACTCATCATCAGCATAAATGTCATGTTAATGACGGGCCTTCAATGAGGACTTTGAACAATTATTTCATGCGGAACAATAATACAACAACCAACTTTAATTTAGAGAATGCAAATATGTATACTTATATTTGGTAAAATAAATATCTGTCACCAAGTTCAGGAGGAACCACATAATTTTTAAAGCCATTGTCATAAGACTGGAAGTATATTTGATGACTCCTCTTGGCAGAATTTGTGGAGCTTATTTAAATTGGTAGCTTCCCCAGCATAGATTTGGCTTTAAAGGATATTCGAAAAATGTCTTGTGAGGTTAAGGCTGAAGCCATTTCAAAAGTTTAATGCCAGCCTGCTTTACCGCTCCCTAAATCTTTTTTTTTTTATTATTTTTTTCTCTGAAGAGTTTTTGCGGTGCTAGTGGCTCGTATTTTTTGACAATAGGCAGACAGGAAGGAGGGCGAGGGGAGAGGGGGGGGGACATGCGTCGGGGGTCGCCGGGACTGGGAGTCGAACCCACGACGTCCGCGTCGAGGGCTGGGGCCTCCAGGCGTGGGGCGTGCTGACCCCCTTTTTTCTGCCTACTTTTTTTTATCTGTGTATTTGAATAAGAAATTTAATAAATTGTGTTCCCTACACTGGATGAATTTTTTTTTTAATCACTCGTCAATCGATGGTAAACATTGGTCTTTCAGGGTAAGCTAATGCAGTATCACACCACTCCCCTCGCTGAGGGCAGGGAAACACATTTTTATGGTGCAATTTCCCAGAACTATTGATTTCTTTCCTTCCCACTTGATATTTTCCCATTTCTGAGCCAAAGGAAGGATGAGCAAAACGAACACATTAACACCGGCAGAAAGAACTGAGCTGAATAGAAAAGTAGAGATGGGATGCAAAGCTGTCAAGGCGGAAACATATACTTTAACCAGTGTTTCCATTACCAGGCTCAGGTATGGTATTGAACCACACGGCTCATTCAAAGCGCTGTTCTCTGACAGACTGGAGCAGCATACAGCAGCACTTGTTAAGCTGCTTTGCAGGACACTTGATTTACCTCAGCTTAAAAGTGTGCTTTGAAATTTTATGTTAATTCTATAAATAAAACTTGTAATCTTTTACTTTTATGGGATAAATGTTTCATGCTTAAACATAGAGTGCTTCACGTTTTACACACTGAAAATAATTTTTGAACTGATTGAATGTGTTTGTGCGTGCAGAGAGATGCGTGAAGATTTATTTGCCTGATGCGGACATTTGGGAATAGTCCAGATTTAGAGAGGCGTGAAAGTATTTTGCAATGGTTTTGGGCTTACAGTAAGAAGGTATTTTTCTGGACATATACCATTTATTTCTCTCCCTTGCTGCAGATAAGATTTTGAAAGTGTGGACATAAAGCACCAAACGCATCACAACACATGTTCAATGCAAGCAGTTGTCTCACATTTCTCACTGTCTTAAATGTGTTTTTAAAGCACAGCAATATTTCAGTCAGTGTAGGAATGCTTGGCATATTACAGTGTGATTAGCATTCCTGCCATGAATATAAGATTATGTTGTGAGCTATCTGCTGAAACCTCTTTCTTAATAAAACAGGAGCATATTTTTATTATTGCTTTCCTTTTTTTTTTTTTTTTCTGGTCCAATGCACATTCACAATCAGCCTCAATCAAAAACAGGAGGAGTTTAGCTTCCTTTTTTCCTCACTGTGGAGTGATTCAAAAAGGCACCCTTTGCTTATTCTGTCCTCTCTTTTCTTTCTTCCTTTGATCTTTTATTTACATGATTAAGTGTTTGTATAGCCAGAATTTTCATTCTGTGTTTTAATGTGTGATGAGAGCGTCTTTGAAGTCGGGCGTGCCGCAGTGGAGTCACTTTGGCGAACAGCTGTCTTCGGTTATTGTTGGGTTTGAAATTTTGTGTGAATTATTCAATTTCAAAAATAAAAATCAGGATTTGCCATCACTTTTTTTTTTCTCTTTAGTCCCCCATAGCATCCACAGGAAAATGGAAAAGCTCCAGGCTTTCTAACCAGTTTATCAGTTTGTGTCATTCACAATACTATATCATTATAGTAAACAGATTTTTTGTTTTGGTGTCCATATATTTTTGAGGTGATAACAATTTCTTCTGCAAACTCTGAGTCACAAAGCTTAGCAGTAAAATATGGAGCCCTGGCTCTTAAAGGATGTTCAGGAACTGCTTTACTCTGTTGCAAAACAAAATACAAAACGCAGATATAGTTCATACCATAACTCTGGCAGATTTAGATTTAAAGTTGTTTTCATTCCTCTGAGAAGTTTGTGTCTGTTGGGAAATGACACCTCCTAAGATAATTGAGATCCAGGCTGTTTGCTGGCCGTACCTTTAATTTGATCTGCCTGTCATGAAGAAAAGTTGTAATATTTTTTGCTTGGTGAACAGTTGCCATGTCATTCCAAAAAAACAAACCGAAAAAGCCCGCTTCATTATCACTAAAACTACTTTTGACTGGTGGACAGAGAACATTTTAATGGTCACCTGCACATTCCCTGTAGAGATAACTCAAAAAACTGTCATCTGCACTGTTTCTTTACCTGACAGTAACATATTATTATTGACTGTGGATATTTGTTTGCTTTCAGACACTCATCTTTATTTTGGTTTGGCTGCATAAAGCAAACTTCCAGCATGATCTCTTTGGCTACTGAAGATTTGAGATTCATTATTCAATCTAATTTTCATTCAATCATCCACATCACTGCTTCACTTCAACTCAACTTGTTTTATCCTATATGAATGTTGATGACTACAGCAATGTTTATTAAAAAAAAAAAAAAAAAAAAAAAAAACTAAACAAATGGACCCTAAAGATATAAAAAGAACTGGATAATGAGGTTTTGCAAAATGTCATTTTTAAAAAGCACCGTGGAAGACAAAATAGCTACTTTGCTTTTGTGCACATATGGATTGACGACATCACAAGAAAACCAAGAATCAAGCAGATCAGATATCTTGTGACAAAGATTTTGAAGTGTTTGAGTTGCATTGGAGAGGCAAGAGGTTCAAGTTTGTGTCTTTCAGACATAGTTTGACTCTGATTACCTCCAAGCAATGGTGGCTCATGTAGTCAATTTATAAGCTACAGCAAAAGGTGGTAATTGTAGTGACATAATTTTTACTATTATTAGCACAAATGTGTTTTTATTACTATTTGAATATTTCTGCCTGACTAATTCAGAGCATGAATGCCACTTCTAAAAAGAGTAAAATGCTTTAATGCAGCTGCGTTTACATTATTTGTCAGACAGACTCTAAGTTTGCATTAGCTTACTGTGCCATAACAACTTCTTTCTTCTGGACTGCCAATTGATTCTTCTTCCCTCTTGAATTAATGGGATGATGGGGAAGGCTGTAGGCTCTACAGCATGAGCTGGCACAATGTAGCTAACAGGTAGGTTTGAGTTCATTATTTGTTTTTCTACCAAGAAATATGTTTTGAAGGAAACACAAATGGGACTCGAAAATCTTCCTAAAAGAATGTCAAACAGAGCATGCAGTTTTATGCAAACTTAGCTTACATCAATCTAAAAAATGGATCTGGCCTGAATCATTTGACAGATTGTTTATCACTGTTGCAAAACTGTCCTGAAATCATGAGACGCTCTTAAGCAACAGCAGTGAATATGAAAGTCAGCACATCTGAGAAATCTGATTAGAAATGTGACAAAACCCCCCAAAGTAGAAAACATACTCAGAAGAACTAATCGATGTGATGTCGTTAGACTCATTTGGCTGTGAAAGCTTGGGCAAATTTTATTTTGATTAAATAAAGACAAAAAAACCAAAAAAAAACTCAACAAATGGAAAAACTGACCTTGAGACCTTGACACGTTGTTCTTTGGGTGACAAATTGTTTCTAAAGGGAGTTTGATTGATTTCACTGAAGAGTCTGGCTTGCAGCTTTAATGATGTTTACATTTGACTTTTCTGTACATAAATCCAATTTCCTTTAGCTTATTCTTTGTAGTTCACTCACAAACATCCACTCTTGTTTCTGCCCATTTGTCTTTCCTTTCTTCTGTTGTGCATTTCTGGTTTTCAAGACTTTTTTTTCTTTTTTTTGCTTTGAGTCGGCTTTCCTGGTGCTGTAATAGTGAGTTTTGATTTTACCTGCTGCAAATTTAAAACACAGCTGCCTGGAAACAGAGGAAACATATCACAAAGCAAGTCTGTTCGACTTCATATAAAGTTTGAAAATAGTTTTTATTGTTACCACTGAAAGTTTTCTTGATGGAGACATCCTTGGTGTGAATCAGCAGCCGGCAACAAGACTTTTTACGTCCAGAAGAGCTCACTGTTGCTCTCTGTTGCTCTTGTTTGTTTTAGAAATGTAAATTAGTGCAGAGTTCTGTATTGTTAACTCAGCAATGAGTTATGTTTTTTAAAAATATGCAATATGTAGCTCTTTTTGATAAAAAGTATTAACTTACTTGGCTTCCAAGAGCTGTTTTTTCTTCTCTTCTGCTCATCTTTAGGAGCCGGCAACCTTTATTCATCCTTGTTCTGCTCTCCTTCCCGTCTGCCCTTCCCTGTCACTCCTTCACTTCCCTCAGTTCACATCTGTTTTCTGTCTCGCCTTTATGTTTGCCATCATACCTCAGTCAATTCCCTTAACCCTTGTTTTCTCTGAACTCCTGGTTCTCTTATCTCCCTTTCCCCCCGTTGCCTCCCTCATATTCCTATTTCAGACATTTCTTAGAAGATAAAAGCCTTAAAAATGTTTAATGTCAAATGCATGAACAAAGCATATGAGCGGGTTAAGTCAGCTGGGATCAGACTGCAGTTTTCCTAAAACCTAATGAGAAAGGAGAGACAAGCACATTGTGCGAAAGCTAAAAGTAAGGAAAACACAAAATGTGAGGGATTTCCAAACAACATGCATATTTTCATGTGTAATCAATATTCTGCCTATAAAGATAGTGCTGCTCAAATTTCACAATGGTCCCTAACTATGAATAGATCAAAAATGTTTTTGATGTCCCTTTTTATCTGTATTTATTCAGAGTGAACAATTTAGCATGACTCATGGCCCTGAGCTGCAGTGCTTAAACTGTGCAGATGATCATCATACCAATCACATCGGGGAATTTGTCAATGTGCATTTTTAAATTTCAACCCCAACCATCAGATCATACCATGAAGGTGTGCTTTTGTTTAATTGCTAGCTTAAAAATTACAGCTCACAGCGGTTCTGCGCAAAGGGAAAAGCCTGTCTTGTTTTCAAATCCCATTTCAGTCTTTCATTTTTTTTTTGTTTCAGCCATAATCCATTTATAACCCATCATCTTAAAGCCCTGGAGTGGAGGAAAGGTCAGCTGGTGTGAAAATGGGATTCATAGCTTCCACAAATATGAAGAAAAACATAAACTAAGATCGCACTGTCTTAGCTTCTCTTGAGAAATTTCAGATTTTAATACACTGCAACATAAAACTTCAGCGCATTTTATTAGGATTTTGCGCCGCAAACAAACAAAACCTAATGCATGATTGTGAAGTGGAATGGAAATATTTTACTGCTTTATGCATTTTTTAGCAGTTTATACTTAACCTCAGGACCAATGCTCCATCTTTTGCCTTCTGTTGCTGTCCAGATTTATTTTAGAAAATAAAACAAATATAGCAAAGTATCCCACATGATCTTAAAAAAAGTTAAAGGATTGTGAACACTAGTTCAAGATTCTTTTAGATATTTGTTTGAAATCACAAGCTTTAAAATCTTCTTTGAATCATGTTCAAGATGCTCACACATAGTTAGACCCTTTGCTCCTTTGACATATCCCCCACTGTTACCCTTCCTCCTTGATTGCTACATGTAGCAGACCAGGAGAAGCTGAATCCAGTCGTCAGGAAATAGTAGAGAGTGTGTGTGTGTGTTGGATAGAGTGAGAGACAGAGAGAGAGAGAGGGGGAGAGAGAGAAAAAGAGAGAGAAAGAGAGAGAGGCCACTTTCAGACAAATTCCACCCTGGTAAACGAGTCAGCTAATCCGACCCCTCTGCTTACTCTGTTAATGCCCCACCAGCTGCACTTTGCCCCAGAACTCCAAAAGAAAAAATAAACACACACAAAATGTAACTCATGCGTGAAGATTTCCTCTTCAGTGTGTACGCCAGGGCATATACCACTGTTGCATGCATTCATGAAAACAGACTTACGCTAAGGGCCTCCGGTGTCGGATACACACCAATCATCAGACACTTTTATTCATGCACCCTCACACACACGTATTCATGACCGCCTTAACCATTTGCAGCACCCATACATACTGTATAAAGACTACTACTGTAGAGTCTGAAAGCTCCCTCTGGGAAGATTTTACGTTGGAGCGTTACACAGAAACTTCCCCAGCGAACAAGGTCTCTGCTAATCAGAATACACTGAGCAGACTCAAAAGGACAACCTTCTGGGGCCCCAGGGGCAAAATCAGAGTTAGTAGAGTCACTAGAGTCATTTGACCGGCTGCTCAGTTGGGTGTCACATTATCAGGCTAGTTAGCTGACCATGTCTTGTTCAATTAAATACAGAGATCAATGCTTCAAGGTGTATTAAACAGATTGCTTCTGCCTCAATGTGAGCCACAGCGTGTCTGTTTGCAAAATATATCACTCAAGACTCTCTGAATGACAGACAGTGCATGCACATACTGTGCAGTGGCATCATGTTTAATTCGGCATGTATGAATTACCAGTGCAGACAAGGACACACAATGTTTCACATAGATCAACATGAGGGTCAGGCAGGATGCTGTCTCATTACTCATCAAGCATCAAGTTGGAGCTGGGAAAAGGCGTCAATACGGCCAGAGCCCGGTCTCCTGGGCCCACCTGTCGATTACACTGGTAAAGACAAGCAGCCTGGCACCTCAATCCATCGGCAGCAACTTCCACCGGGCCTGTAGACACCTGAAGAATTCTGATATCAGGAGGGAATAAGGGACCTTCCACTTCACACTCCCGGATACGCAGCGGCTCGCCTGGGCTGCATAAACCATTGTGATAAACAGATCTTCAGAGGAATGGAGCGGGGATACAGATGCATCTCTATGTGGCGGAGAGTCAGTTTGTACGAGCAGAATGAGCTAGATTGCTATCAAGCTGTTCAGAGAGACATGCAAAATATGATTTCCACAAAGCTGTGAAGTATATTTTTTGAGCTACTAAGGACTTAATAAATAATGAATAAAACATAAATCTGAGAAAACAAGTTTCAGAGGTATTTATGCACACAACAAAAATCCCAAGTAAATCTTAAACTATCTCAGCCTTACAGTAAAATGTTCCATTTATCACGGTTCGGTCTCTACAAGTTGAATTATTATTTCTACCCATCATTCTGCATTGCTCTCTGCAACCTTATCATACCACAGGTGGACTCCTTTTAAGGTATAGAAACATATAATGGATGAATATTGGAGACAGCTCAACCTTGAGCATCACCAACAAAGTTATAAAGAAAATGCTGTGAATGCTTATGTGATGTAATTTTTTGGTTTTCTGTTTTTAATAAATTTGTAAAACATAATGGGGGATTTGTGTGTAGAATTGTGAGGAAAGAGATTCATTAATACAATTTGGAATAATCCTGCAGCACAAGAAGCAAGTGGAAAAGGTGAATCCTTTCCTATTCACTGTATGTTTTTGGATCACTCTGCTGCTGAACGGTGAACCACAATCTCACGTCTGTTGTCACCTCTAAAAGCTTTTCCTCTTTCTGCTTGTATTAAGGCACATCCATCATCCCACCAACTTCATTTTTTTTTAATTGATGATTTCTTCAAGTACTGTGTATTAAATTATGTATCATTCTTATGACTTTATTTTTTTTGTTTGTTTTGTTTTTTATGGTGAAAACCTGTCATCTTTCTAACGCTGGTTTATAGTTTCAGCACCATGGACAGCTCATATGCTTCTGTTATGATGTTTCATCGCCAGCCGTCTTTTCAAACCTAATTTATTATGGACTCTGCGTGAACTATGCCTCGGCTGACTTGTCGCTTATAAATCCTCCTAATAGAGCACAGGATATTGATTCCTATGAAGGTCACTTCAACCACAATTATTAATTGGGCAATATTTAAACACAAGATAAATGGACATAATGGATTTGGTCTTTATCTGATGTCAAACTGCTGCTCTCAGTTGGAACCCTAAATTCAAGCCTAAACTTGATTCATTTTCACAATATCGATAATTGTCATCCAAGATCATTTGAAAACGGTTAGAAACGCACCGTTAGAGTTAAGCCGTGCTGTCTGATCATGAATACCAAAAGTAAACTTTTTGGTCTATATTCAGTGGAGTATGTTGGGGAAATCTGACACTGAACAAGACCCTGAACGCAGCATTCTCATGGTGAATGCTGTGTGTGGAAAAGGTTTCAGTATCTAGATGGGTAAATCTAGAGAAATCTAGAGATGGTGGTGATTGTATTAAATACTGACTCATTTAATCTGAATATAGATACTTGTATTCAATTCATTATCTTATTTCTTATGTAACAAAAAAGGAAGAAAGTATAATACCACCATTTTTGTTCCTAACAAAACACAAAAAAAACCTCTCCGGTTTCCACGTGGTTAAATGTTGAAAAGTTCAAAGGATATGAACACTTTCTCAAGGCATCGCATCTGAATGACCAATCGACGTTTACATGTGAGCACTCAAGACCTCCTGACGTCCGTCTGCCTCCCCCACCTTTTTTTTTTCTTGACTCTTCGATTCAAAGCAAAGGTCGATGACTCTTCCGAAGCTAGATGGCAGAAGAGCCACACTGCAGCTCAGCAGCGTTTCTTCGCGCCGTCATCATCCCGTCTTTTGCATTGCAAATTACCCAGCCCCATCACTCCCAATAAGGGATCCGCTCGATCTCCACAATGAAAAAAAAAAAAAGGAAAAAAAGAGAAGAAAAATCTGAGTTATGGCAGGATTGCCAACAAGGCGGCTTTCTGCTGCGCGCCTATGAGTGTCACCTAACAGTCCGCTTCCTCCCCTCACGCACGCTTCCATATGAACCACATGCTGCCATTTAACAGGATTCATTTCTCTCTAAAGGGTTTACATTCTGCTCCTAAAGACGCCCCCACCCCTCTCCTCTCCTTTTTCTCCGCCACCCACACCTCACTGTTCCCACTTCATGATTTGTTACCCACAACCAGCCAACTCATACTTACACAGGACCTTCTCCCTCCCTCCATCTCTCTCTCTTCTTCTCTCTCTTCCTCTCTCTGTTCCTATGAGCCCCCCTCCCCACCATCACAATTTTTTCTCTCTCTCTCGGACTCAGCTCAGCTCGATTACTGATCGATAAAGGTATAAGCCTTCCTACTGCCTTGGCCGCTTTATAAGGAATAATAAGAAGAGGAGATGCTGAAGAGCAAGTGTGGGAGCGTGCCTTCAGAGATCTTCGCACTTGAAGCCCCTCTCAGCAGAGATGGTTGAGCCCTCGTCCAGGTTGCTGTGGTCCTCTCCTAAAATCCAGACTCGCTCACTCCTCTGCTCTCAGCTGACACAGCGCGGCGGGCGGCTCTGTCTGCTGCTTCTCCTCTGAGGAGAGAGAATCCACTTCCACCGGCCGACAGGACGAGAAAAAGCAGGCTGCGCTCCGGCTTACATGCTGTAGCTGAGAACATGAAGGGGATTTACAGGGACGGGTACTACGGTGGATCTATTGAGCTGCGGGACGTTTTCAACAGGAGATGCGTTAAATGTGGCCGTGGGCACTTTGTTCAAGGCAAAACGATGGGGATTAGGACCGGAATTGTTTTTTGGAATCTCGTCTTTTCTCTGATGTTCACTTGTGTGAAAGGTACGAGCCACTGCAGCAATTTTGGTGTGTTTTCTAATGCGCTTCTCCAGTGCGTATGCGTGCGTGGACATGGGCGCGGGCGTGTGCGTGCGTGCGTGAGCGCAGGCGAGGAGTTAAAAGCGTGAATGTTCCAGACGTGCGCAAATGAGACTACAGCCGCTGTTCTGGGTCAAGTTTGGGGGGTTTTTTCCAATTTTTTTTTTTTTTTTTTTAAGGGCGCAGTTTGGCGGTTTTTGCGCTCAATGCGGGCTTTGACTGAAGCGCTCAATAGAGATTCTTGCGGTAGCCTACGCTTCTTCTAATAGCCTACGTGAGCTGCTTTGCTTAGTAGCCTAACTAGTGAATTGTTGTGGCTCAAGTGCATGCACTGCAGATTTCTATTCAGATTCTGACTGACCAGGATGGGGGTGGGGGATTACGTTTTCTAGAAGAGTTTGTTTTTAAAGTATTTATACCTGATTTGCGACAGGCCGGTGACTGAAACCACGCAATGGCTCTCCACTGTGGGCAGGTGAAAGGTGGGCTCCTTAGTATTCAGAGCGCTCTTTCTACAGCAGCTTGACTGCTTGCTGCGGCTGATGGCAGAGCTACCGGTTATGGTTCTTAAATTACATAAATCTTAAAAATGTCAAAAGATCATTGAAGTATCCCCATGGTTTATTCACTGCCTAAAATGCAGACTTTTCTGACTTCAAGAAAAAATAATAATAAAATAAAATCTATTGTCTAACCAACATCTTCCCCAAAAATGCAAATCCTGCTTAAACCAGACAATGTCCGCCTGATTGATTACAAACAACTGTTGCTTCTATATGTCTAACCAGGATGTCACTAGGATTCAAAGACATGGCAGGGGATGCTTGGAGAAGAAGATACGTGCTCGTGAACCTTCACCAAAATTGTTGCATTAAATCTAACTGAATTTCTTTTATTGTGTTATTGACAATTGTACAATTGATCAGCAGTTACAAGAAGTAAAATTTTCTTCTGCTACTTTTGCTCTCTGTCTCTGGAAACCCTTCCACCTGCCCTCTCCTGAGCAGTGCTCTTGCAGTAACAGCTCCCAGGATGGGCCCTTCTTTTTGCACTATTTACATATCATTAAAGATCTAGATTTTTTTTTCTCCTTACAATTCAGTCCAGGTGTCATAAATCTAAATTATGTAGTTTTATATGCTTCATTTAATCTGAGGTTGCTATGGAAACAAACAAACAAACAAACATCAAGCATAATCTATTTCGGGTCTTTACATGCAGAGCAAATGTTTCATAATCTCAAATATTGTTTAAATGGGTTTCTGTTCAGCACAGGATAATCCAGTTTTAGCTTGATCAGTGTAAGCATTTTATAGTTTGAACTACAGATTACAAAGTGGAATCCAGGGTTCTTATAATTAGTGGAATAGCCCTTTAAGTTAGTGCCAGCCTGGTGGCTGTGAATCATCAGATGTCATCTTCATTATTAGCATTATTCATTGTGCAACTGACAGAGTTTCTTTTTCAGGACAATAGCTGCCCCCTGACAGAAGCTCACCCAGGGTGGGGAGCCATATTCCTTCATCAAAAACCATTACAAAGCTCCCAAGTATTTAGGATGTAAACACCATAAATTAGCATATGAGGTTTACCAACACAACATGTATGAAGTGTACATGACGGGTTGGTGTTTATGGAAAAATGCTAATAAATGCAGTCATGGTTAAAAAATACTCACTGGAGCCTTGTTCAAGTTCAGGGTTTTAGATTCTGGGACTAAAAGTGTGATCTGAGCTGTACTTGATTGTAAAACTATTACAATCTAACCTGATGAGGTCCACAAAAACACACAACACATCTCACACTGACATTACTTATTAAGGAGAACCAAATACCATATTTATTTCACTGTGGTTTTGCTCCTTTGTGTAAGCTGTGCATCTGCATATGAAACTACAGATACGTTTAGAGGTTCTTCTGAGCGTTTTAGAGGGGCTTTAGTTTATGTATTCAACCAACGTGGCAATATTCAAATAACAAAACCTAGAAATAATGTGTCTCTTACCAGTCAAGGGAGGCCTGTGCATGCACTTCTGTGATTGCTGGAGTGAAAAGACTGGAAATAAACCCAAAAGGAATGAAACATTCACTATCGGTTCCTCTAAAGTTTTTTTTTGCGTCCTCTGAACGTGCGAGTGCATTCAGATGTAAAGAGAATGAGAGTGCATGTCTACTTATCTGTTGCATGGCTGTATGTGATTCCGAATATGAGCACAGATATCAATTTACATGCAGATTTCTCTTTTTTTTCTCCCCCTTGCTGTGAGTAATTCTCGTGTCTGTCTATTGGGGGTGGATGTGGAGCATAACGGCGCCTACCAAGAATGAGCCAAGTTGAGTCGAGCAGAGTCGGGCACTGTGCTGTTTCATCACCACCCACATTGAGGCAATGTCAAACCTTGAGGCCAGTGCCAATCCTCCTAGTTCTGTTACTTATTAGGGAGGCAGCCAGCCGGGAATTGGCTAGGGAAGTAGGGAGAAAAGAGGAGGAGGAGAGGGCCCGGGTCCCATTTTTTATTATTTTTTTGGGGGAAAACTGTGTAGGAAATAGCGAGCAGCTGTTGTTCCTCTGCTCTGACAGTTGACACAGTGTTTGCAGAGATAAAAAGATATCGACTAGATCTGGCCTATGACTCACTTTTCCTGCTAAGATAATGATGCCATTAAAAAAAGATTCCTATGGAGCAGAGATTGTAGAGTGGCATTTTTCAAGAGTTTTTTTTTTTTTTTTTTTACTCCTGTGCGAAAATTAAATTAGATGAGCTGGGATCCAGACGCACGCTTTCAATTTGGGGTTGACAGAAAAACTCCAGAATTGAGATGCGTACGAGATCCTGTTACTCTGGTTGCTACTGCACCAGTAAAAAAAAACTCGAGAAAAAAGGTGCAGTTTCCCTTAATATACAACCAGATCTAGGATAGAATGGTTCATATCAAATTATGTTTGTGTTAGATAAAAGATCAGACATAAATCTACTTTGGAATCTGTGACGATGCTCAAAAATGAATATTCACATGATACTGTTCCTCTGGTTGTACTATTTTTGAGCTATTTTGGAATGAGGAATTGGCAAACATGTTCAGATTCTTGATGTACAAAGCTGGTTGACACTAGTGACATTCATTATTAAAGTTACACTCTGAGGGATGAAAATTAGCACATCATCATTAAGTAAACAAATAAATAAACATGGCAACTGATCTTAGCTTGTCTTCCCACTCTTAATATTATATTCATGAATAAATTATTCTCATTAGACTGTTTGGCCCAGGCGGAAGAAGAGGAGTGAACATATTTGTAGGGACCGCCATTGCCCCCCTTGATGGTATTGGAAGATGAGCTGGAAGTTCATTTTTATGTTTATGTTTCTGATTATATTCCAATCATTTACCGCAAAAAAATCTGTCATATTTCCAGAAAAAATACCACTTTATAGTGGTGAGTGCTTGATTTAGTTAGCGGTTAGAGCTTCTTGCTTTGTGTCTCTGAATGAAAGCAAGCCTAGAAGTAGTTCCTTCATTATGCTGAAAGCACATGGAAACAGTTTCAATGTAATTAAAAGGTGTATTTCTACAAGCAAGCGATTAACAGCAGTGATATGATGAAACTGTCCGTCTGTCGACTCCCACTATTTGGGTTTTGTTGCTGGAAAGGTTACCTCAGATGTGCTTTCAATTTAAGTCAGTTTTTTTCACTTAAACTTTAGTTTAGACAAAATATCACCTGGGTCATCACTTATTTTTTTATTTATTTTTTTAATCTTCAAGTGGGTTATTAGATAAATGGATCTGATCTGCTTTGAAGGGACTAATTGGAACTAATCAGGTGGGTTCTGAACAGACTGCAATCTGGTCAGTGAGACACATGATGCAGACTTTATCTCAGTGTGATTATGTAAACAGTCTGTAAAGGCCACTGAGGCTAATCGAGATTACAATTTGTCCCTGTAATTATACTCTATCTACAAGGAATGCAAGGCATTATTCCCATCCCCTTAAGGTTCTTGATCTCCACACTACTAAGAGCAGAACAGAAAAACAGAAAGTCTGGTAGACAGAGAAGATTTCCAAAAAGAACCATAAATGGAGCTGGGACCAACATCAACCAGCCTCTTACCCATTTCCCTGCTCTCCTTATGTTTTTCTCAGAGCTGATACCTGCACAAACACTCTGTGTGGACTTCCAAAGAACAATTCAACTCACTCACTGGCCTTCTGCCCATGCCTTTAGGCTTGGGCCAATCCCTTAGATGTTGCTGATGGGTCCCAGTGAAGGTCAGATAGAGTTTACTGGCCTTGCTTAAGTCACTTTCAATATAGACAGCTCTCCTGGTGATGAGATATTGGCAATATCTTGTCTTCAGGAAGAGAAATAGCAAATAGTTTGCTGAGATTAAATGTAATAGGTTCACTGGAGTCTGCTTCCAGAGACAAGGCCACAAATTCAAGGTGGAATATCTCTTACACCTAAGGAGCCATTTTTTTTTGAGTGGATTAGACTGTAATCTGCCAGAGGCATATCTGATAGCAAAAACATGTTTGCTTGTTTGACCTTAATCAGGCGTTGCATTAAAGACAGAACCGGAGAATTGTGTTGGGATACAGTCTCCAAACAAGTATGTGTTATGAATAGAAAAAGGAGGATACATCTTTAACCTTGATCACAAGTATCACACTAGCAACTATTCTAGATGTAAAGTTAAGCTTAACGAGTTATTCTGTGCATTGTTGCTTCATCTCAGACAAAGAAATTTGGTGTGCTTGCATGCGTAAGTGGGAGGAGGTGTATCCGTTAAGAAGTAACATAACTAAAATCACTGGAGGAACACTTATTGCTACCCCAAATAACAAAAAAACACAAAGACTTTTAAGTTTATTACTTTAAAATATATCAGAGAAATACAAGCAATACATGGAATGGTCCATATTTTTCTTGCAAAGGTTCTGGTAATCTTGTTAGAGTGAAAACTCTTTGACCTACTCGATATTAAAAAAAGAACCGGCCACAAGAAAGCGCCAAGTGCGTCAACACTACCAAATCAACACAGGAAATGTTTGACAGACACAAAAATCAACCTTCTTCCATAGCCACATTACTCTGTGGTTGAAGTGAAGAGAACATAACAGAGGAGACAGGATTCTGGGAAGAAGACTGTTCAAAGAGTAATATTGTCAAAGATCCCTCTCTACGCTGGTTCCAACCCTGTGGGTTGCTCACAGAGGGTTGTGCAAAATATTGACATAAGCTTGGCCAATAGTTGTGCAGCTGCTGTATTTGCTCAGCGCAATTATTTCTTGACATGGCAATTTTGAATTTTGTACAGCTGAATAAATGTACTTTAAGATTGATTTTTTTTCTCCTCACCCTCCCCCCTCTTTAATTATTCAGTTGTGAATCATACCACTGCGATAAAATACGGAATTATTTTAAGTCATCTTTACCCGGGGTGCCAACAAATGAGGGTGGCACCACAAATGCCACCTTATTACGCAGCCTTTCATCTAGCTAAGAATTGCAGCTATTGTGTGCTACATTTTTTTGTCTTATTTTGACAACCTGTAACTATGCAAATCCATGCAGCCTCATAAATCTTCCACCACAGAGCTCACAGCTGCTCTTTTTTGTTTCTGTGGCTGCTGGCTGCTGTTTTGATGTGTGACAGGAGAGCAGGCGGCGCCCAGGCATGGTCAGGGAAGCAAAGTGAGCTGATGCAAAGGTAACCAAGGAGGGAGACTGCAGCTCAAGGTTTCAGTGGTTCCACAACACGTGTCGGTATCGGTTAGGATGATGGGTGATGATGACAGACACCTTCGGAGACTCTCAACTAATCCTGTCGCTGCGGTTCACTTTCTTTTGCAAACAAAAATCAGTTTTCCACAAAAATAGTTTTTCTGCTTCTTTCCGTGCCACTGCTCATAACAATCAGTGTTTATTTTAATTAATATTTAACCTAGTAACAACCAAAAATATGAGAAGAGCTCAGGAATACATAATTCTAAAAGTACAGTAGACTCCTCCAGATGGAAATCGAAGGTTTCTGAATTTTTATTCCCAGCTCATTTTAATACAGGTGAAGCAAAAACAATTACAATATATATATATATTTGATTTGGTCTTAAATGATTATGACTAGAGGATCATTCATGCTTGATTTTGGAAAGGGTGCTTGAAGTTAAACAACCATCAATGCTCATCAGGTTTAGAGAGGCAGAACAAAAGACTGCACATGTAGTCTTCTTGAAATCAGACAGGAGGAGAAAGGCACACCGTGTCGTCTTAATGGTTTTTGAGTTGCATGCAGATAAACATTTTGAAAGAGTTGTGATTTTTCCATCAACTAGAGATTTCCTTTAATTAATTTGAGTCTTTTTAATTTTTTCCGCGCTCTACCGGAAGAAGGAAAGTATTTTGTGGCACTGTTTAAGTGTTTTCTCAGTCTAGAAAACAGAGTCAGACTTCTGCTGTGAGCTTAGAAAGAAAAAAAAATATATTGATCCGTTGTTAATGTGGTTTCAGGGTGCCATGCTGCGCACATTAGCCTTTCATCCCTGCCACTAGAGCCACATGTCTTAAAGCACAGGCTCATCCTACTCTGTCTATTTTCTGCTAAAAAGAAAAAGCCCAGCGTGCTCTATTCACCTTCCTGCATTGTCTCATTAGTTAGAAATGTAACTCTTTGCAATGTAGATTTTAGTTAATCTGCTTAGTCCAAAATGCTTGCTTCAAATGTTCAGGTTTTCTGAGTGAAACAAGATGCCCCTTCGGACGTGGGAGCATAAACACGGAGATGCAATGTCACTGGTACAGAGAGGTCGAACAAGAGTCCAGGCAGCCACTATCATCTCACTGCAGACCACAAATAAATGTGAGAGCAATCATGGCGCTGCACTTCCAGTCCAACCTTTGGAACTAGTGAGCTCTGACAGCAGCAGGTTAGAGGAGGAAAATAACTTATTTTTTAGCGTGGTACATATAGGAAGATTCCACTGAGGAGAATAGAAGCAGCAATGCAATTCACGGTGCTGCATGTGATATTTTATTTGTGTAGAATGGCACAGAAATTGGGAAGAATATACAATCTCGTGGGGTGAAGTAGAATTTTTTTTTTGTCTGGAGTTTAAAGTTTTCTAATTAAAGGTGCCAGGAAGGCATGTTTGTGTGTATCGAAGCATCTGAAATGAATGCTGAAATTGAAGCCACAATGCACTGAACACCAACATCATTTAAACTAACTTGCAATTTGCTTTTTAGGAAGTAAAGACGAAGAAAATCTTTTAATCATTTAAATAAGCAGTGTAGATTCCCTTCCCCAATCAGTGTGTGGATATTTCTTCACTATAAGAAAATTAGATCTACATAAAGACTTTTTCTGTGCTTTGAGGTCGTTGTGATATATAAATGCAAAATAGGAATTTGTGGCAACCATTGCAATGTTCAATTGCTTAGAGGCTAAAATCCTCTCTGGAGAGAGAACAAAACTCCTGCTCTTCAAGAATTAGAAATACAGCTTAATTTTTTTCATATTGTAGAGGCTAATGAGATCAGGAGGTTGAATCACATGTTTGCAATTTCAAGGTTAAAGGTTTTGATTCATTTCCAGGTTTCTGATTACTGTCCTTTGGTTCCTGTTTATTGTAAAATGACAAAGGAATATAATTAAAAACACTGGGACTCAGGCTGCTGAAATCTGGGACCTCAAGAGATCACGGTTATAGATTGTCTTGAATTTAATATGGTTGCGACTCAAACTTCAATCTTGTGGTTTCTAGTTAAACTAGATGGAAACTGATGTCCCTTGGGGCTTATATAGATTGCTAGTTTAAAGTTTACATACTCAGCAAGGACATGAATGTCATAATCATTTAGGAATTGTAAAGTTGCTTTGGAACTGTGGCGTGATTACACAACACACATATCAGTGATTTTATTTTTTAATAAGCATTTAGGGGTACATATTTTAATTTATTTAGACTATTCTTTCATTTGTACAGTCAAAATTGTAAATACAAGCTCAAATACAGCCATCCATGTCCACTAATAAATGGATATCTTGACTGTATACAATTTTTGTAGCAGTCAACAAGCTTCTGCCGTTATTCTGGCTCAGTGTTTGAGCCATTATTTTTGGCAGAATTGGTGAAGTTCTCCCAGTCCTCATTATTCATTCCCTGTGCAACGCTCCCACACAACTAGCACCAAAACAGACCCTCAGCATTTTGCTACCTCTACCATGCCTGACAGCGGCTATGGAGTTCGTAGGTTTGGTTGTCTTCACTAAGGCTGCTCTGCATTGTTCCTGTCATTCTTGCCAAGTAGTTCCGTCTTTTCTGACTCAGCTGTTTTTCTCCAAAAGAAACGTTGTTTAACCACCAAGACAACTGCAAATTTTCGTGGGGATTGATATTGCAACAGCATCCGTTTTTTCATCATTCAGTACCCTCTCAGATTAGGGTGATGCAAAACTTTTTGTACTTAGGAGAGTGACGCTGGTGACAGGTGTGCTCCTGGATTGGTGTGATGGTTAAAAACTGTGACACAGCAGGACAATAACCCCAAACTCTTCTAAATGTTGGAGGACTATTCTTTGACCATCCAATATAGTCTTTACGAACACTACCAAAAAAAGAGCTTGTCAGCTATTGGGACATTTACCCAAATATTATTGTAGTTGTCTGAACATATTTTTGTTTGTATGTCAATTTGTGATTATAAGTGGATGAGAGAAAACTTAGCTTTAATGTTTGCATCAAATTCTTGTTTTTGAAATTTATTGGAATTGTTTGTTGCTTTATCTCTCCAAACTGGAAAATGAATTATTCCAATGAACCATTCATATACAAAGAATTGTGAACATTTGGTCTTTATTCTAATGTCTTTAATTAATGAGATGCCCAGGTCAGCTATCAGTGAAAAATTTTACCAATCAGAATGGTTTGGATTTAAATAGCTATCATTTCATTAAACTTGATGCAGTGGTTATAAAGACAAAGAGTTAAAGACTCCAAGTGAGAAAGTTTAACAAAAGAACATTTTCCCAGCTGAAGTCGATGCTTGGGGGCCCGGATGGATTTCTATTTGCACCGTTCATTCATTACACAATAATGTTCAGCTTTTACCATACATTTTATTAATCTAAAAGGTTAACACAACTGCATAGGAAGTTTCTAAAGGATTTATGGGTAACTGTAGCCTGCAGGTTGAGAAAGTGGTAAATCTGCTGCAGCTGTTACTTTTTTTGCATGGATGATCTAAATCTGCAGTTCTAAACTGCTGCCTCCATTACTTTTCCTTCCTGGAGGGGCAGCAGGTTGTGTACAAATGGTCAAACAAATTAAGCAGAATATATAAGCAGCTAAACATTAATAAGGGCCTGTTTTTAGCCCGGAACTGTGTTTCCACCAAGCTGAACGAGCAAACATGTCTTTTTTTCTTTTTCTTTTTTCCCCCTGTGAACAGCCTTTTAACTGGATGTAGATGTTTACCTGGAGAGTAAAAACTGTCCAGTAATGTTTTAGCCTCTGCAGTTGCCTTCAGATAGAAGAAGGCAGATTATTTTTGGAGCTTCTTTCCTCTTCCGTTCTCGGAAGGAAAAGGAAGCGTTGATGTTATTGTTTGTTTGGGATATTGGAGGCTAGAGAGACAAGCTTCCTATTAGATGTGCAGTTGGCACACAGTTCTGTGTTGTACAGCAGCTCTCACAGTGGTGGTCTGGCATCAGTTGCAACACGGCTCACTAGCACTTTGAGGAGGTATTGGTGTCTAGCCACAACACACTGTATCTGTTGGGAAGTAGCTAAAGCACAGGCAGCAAACGGATTGGGGAAATAGTCATAATGCTTGGCTAGCCAGGCACATGACCTGCTTTATTCCTGCAGTGGTGAGTGTTTGGTGTGTGTATTTGTTTATGTGCCAGCTGTGTTAAGCGTGGCAATGTATTTGATTTTAGTATTTTTCACCTCAGTGGTTGGCAATTTAAAACCACCAAATGGAATATTTCTAAACCACTTTTCCAAATTGCACTGACACACTCATGAGGTAATAGTGATTCGCTGGGAAGCCTCTTTTCTGTTTTTGTTGTGTGGAACCCCATTTCCCTTTCATCAAGCATGCAGACAAGCGTGGTGAGGGGCTGCGATTATGCATATTCTATCACTATGAAATGTGAGGGTGCAGCACGCTCATGCAGATAAAATCCTTTTCTATGGGGACATCAGTTTAAGATTTCTCTCTACTAAGGTTGTTGATGTGGCCATTGAAGTCGTCACTGTTGAGCTCCTGGTTTTGTGGGTGAAAAATTGTTTTCTCTTCCATCCCCATTTTATGCCGATGCCTCAGAACACAATTTTTCAAAAACGTAGAAAGAACTTTCTTGGACCTCTAAAGCCAAGGTTTCCATGTAATGTAACTTCAAAGTGCAGCGTGACCATAGCTGTGATGGGATATGGTCCCAAACAACAAGATTTCAAAAGTATTCATACCCATTTGTTAGGGTTGTTTTGGGTTTGTTTATTATTTCTGTGTTCCTTTGTTTCTTTTCTTTGATTAGGTCAGCAGTGTTTCTGGTTCACCATAGCTCAGTTCTTTAGTTAGTGTAGTTTTATTATGTTCCTCATGTGTAGTTATTATAGTTAGATTCATTTTTCTATTTACCCAGTTTGTGTACTCTCCCTTGAACCTTGTAACATATTAGCTCTCTCCTTCTCCTCAGCCTACCTTCTGCTCTCTCACCACACACCTGCCACCTGTTCCTTGTTCAGTAATCAAGCTGCTCAGTATATACTCTATATGTAACTCATTCTCAGTCACTCCTTGCTGGTTCCTCCCGTTATTTACCTGTTAAACCCTGTTACTTTCCCACTTTTTGCTGCTGACTTTTGTTCTGGATTCCTGTTTTTGTTTGTTTCTGGTTCCCTGTGTTTTTTTTTGTTTTTTTTTCGTAAGTTTTCTTTCATCATTATTTTTTCATTTCATTTGTTATCTGCAAGCTGCCTCTGCCTTTTTGCATTTGGGTCCACTTTTCAGCAACACAACATGACACCATTACACTGTTATAAAACAAAATTTTATTTATTGAGGAATTTATTTGGGAATTGACATAATAGACCGACACAAAGAGGTCTGTACTTTTAAAGTGAGGGGGAAATGACTTATGGTTCTGACATTATACGCAAATGAAATCTGAAACAAACAGTGTGCAGTTGTATTCAGAATAGTGTCATTAATCCTTTGCAGGAATTTAACAAAACAATTTATAACACCAACGAAGCTGCAAAACTTTGCAATTAGGCTAGATGAGACTAAATGGAGTCGCCTGTATATTTTTCTTTTTGCTTTCCAAATGTTTTTAATATTTTTGCAAACAGTTGTTTTTTGTGCTTAGCTCACAATATTGGTGAAAAGGTAATAACTCTCTGCGGTGTTTTTTAATGGGTGAGGATGCAACAATGAAACAATAACCTTTGCACAAATGAAGCTCACCAGCTGGTTTGTTGACCTTTGCTTTGTTAAATAAGGGGTCCATGTCCCTTTGTTCTGTATCCAAGTTATACTGATGGATATCTCTCTATTGGCTGTGTCATTTTTTAAGGTCAGGTGCAAATCAATGCACCATTATATTTTCCATTCTTTTTCTTTTTCTTTTTTTTGCACCATAGTCAGGAGAGGTGCAAAAGTCTACCTTAGTAAATGTGACAGACTGTCATGACAAATCAAGAAGAAATGCCATGCAGAGCGCCATCTGATTAAGCATTCAACAACATCAGTCATGAGAAAGAGGAAGCATAAGGCAGGACACGTAAAAAATACAAACACAAAAGCCGAATCTTTGGTTGGAAAAAGTCATTAAAATCGAGAAGAGAAAGATTTGTTTTAATCTTAATTAAGTTTAAATGGTGATTTGACCACCCATCTTGAATTACCAGTGCTCAAAATAGCACTCATTACTTGCTTAATCGGAAAGTATATTTTAGTTATTCATGCAACCTTCTATTAATTTTGCCTGCACTACTGTGAATATTTATTTATGCATGAACAATCTGCATACATCTTTTCGACCTCTTATCCATGACTGTTAATACTGTGATCCATTGTATTTTTACAGGCTTTATTAATTAGATCATTAGTAAACACGCTCTCATGTTGGAGTCAGCCAAAGTAGCAAGTTGTTTACTGCAAGACAACTTTAAGGAAGTCTTACCCTAAGCTAATTAGGCAATGGATATAGGCACTGAGATCTTAAAATCACAAACAGCCAATGATATTAGCTTCTTGGCTTAGAAAATAAAATGGCAAAGAATTGTAAAGTTAACTTTAATAGATGACTTTAAAAAAAAGTCAAACATCATTGGAACTGGGTTTTTTTATACCTCTGTACTGCAAGAAAGCACTCGGTAAAAGCTCAGCCCTCTCCAAAAGTATGTGTAATAGGGCTTGAAACATCTTTGCACGAAGTCAGAGCTCATAGAGGAAAAGAGTTCACCTCACCCATTCTCAGCTGCATGGCTCATGACACATGCACACAGTGCCTTCAATAACTCAGCGTGTGTATTTGTGTGGAAAAAATGCCTCATGGCAAAACAAATGACTTTGTTTTGCCGTATTGTCCATTCTCCTAACATTGCAGCTGTTTTAAAGGGTGCATATTATGAAACTGTCACTTTTTCTGTGCTTTAAGGCATATGTATTTGGAGCACTGATATCATTGTTACTTCAAAAACTTACAAAATGCATCACTCTCTGTTTACATTGCAGTTATTTGCAAGTGTCTATTAGAAGCTTTTGGTTTCATTGTTTAAGTTATCCATTTGGATAAAACGTTCAAAGAGAATCCACAGGAAAAGTAAAGCCCAGAGTTTATGGAACCACAATATGGCAAAAACATTACTAAGTTAATTGGCTTGACTGAGATATATGTAAGGGCTGAATTGTTTCATACAACTTTTGAAGTTCTTATCACTGTGTTTCAATAATCTTGTTCAGCTCAAAGCATCACAGACATTACAAACAATCTATGCAGACAAGATAAATGAGTGTTTAAAAATGCAATTAAAAACTTCACAGGTTTTTTTCATAGTATTTTATGTGATAAACCAAAATCTGAAAATGCCTCTGTGGAATTGCATCCAGGCTCTTGAGTCGATACGTTGCAGAACCAACAACTGTAGAGCCACTTATCTGGCTTGGCACATTTAGATGCGGTTATGTTTTCTTGTTTTCTTTGCAAAATAGCTGAAGCTCATTTAGATAGAGAGCATCTGTGAACATCACTTTTCAAATTATACTGCCGATTTTTAAATCTGGACTTGAAAGGATCATATGTCACGAATATGAATGTGCTCATTTGGTTAATGGTTATTTGCGTGCTTTTCTCAAATATGTTCCAATAAAATAAATTATAGTTTGTGATCCAAATGATTATTTTTGTAAGGCACTGTATAGAAGTGCTCTAGAGTACTTGGTCTGTTTCATGTCCTCATTTTAGATGTCATGCTCAATTTTGAAGGCACTCTTCACTCTTCATAGTTTTGTTTATTTGTGTTTTCACGATCTTCCACAAAAACAAACATGAGGCCAAAAAAAAAAAAGAGGGCAGAAAAGAAGCCAAGTGTCACACTAACCCTTCAAAAACCTCCAGAAAGACGAGTTTTATTGGACTGCTGAGACCCGGTTGGATAATTGACCAAAGCATATCACACTGATTTCATTAAGACCTCCGAAAATGGTGTCAGCTGGTGAAAACAGGGGGACAATATGTCTCCCTTTAAAGTGAAGCCCTTAACAGTGCACCGATGACCTGTATCTTTCGTTTCTATTTTTATGGGCAGATTGATTCATGTGTCATCTGCAATAAAAAACAAGATATAAAAAAATATGGAAGCGAGAGCTGGGCTCAGATATTCATGTGAAAGCGAGCCACAGTCTGCATCTCTGCAGTTTTTCTTTTTTTTTTTCTCTCCTCAAATAAGGACGACATTTGGACGTGTTTTTATTTAAGAACCACAACACTCACCACACTAATGTGTCTTGGAAATGTACAATTCACACATTAATTAACACTTTGATTTTAATGTGCTATTTTGCTCTATTAATGCAGCAAATTTACAAACACATTTGCCAAAGTGGGTGTAACCATATTTCTTGAATTGGCAGTCGGATATATTCTATTAACAAGAGCACCAAATGTTTTCACAAATTTCCTTTATTGCAGCGATTATTGAAAAACAAGAGATATTGCCAGATCAGATAGATTTTATCGCTTTGCACAGGATGGTACATAAAACAAAGAGCGGATAGATTAGTCAACTGACTGAACGGATAAAATTAATGGAATTCAGGGACGACATAGGAAATACAACAGAAAGAATATTCTGAAGTGCTCTTGTCTACTATTAGACTTAAACAGTTTCAATGCAGGGTAAAGATTTCTGAATGATTTATGAGGCTAGTCAGCAATACATTTATATTAAGATGTGTTAAGATTTAAAGCCAACGAGCCAGGATGTATGTCTAAAAATCATGATCTTATGATAAATAATGTTCTTATGATAAATAATGTTAGCAATTGATCCCACATACAATCCAGAATCATAAAGTTATATTGTTTTTAATTACAACAACTTTTCTCCTGATCAATCCTAAGAGATGAATGAAACTATTTATAAAGTAAAATCACTAATCAAATTAGAGCAATAGTAAAATCACTAGAAATCTGAGCTATGACAAACTAATTTAGCTCAATTATGGACATGGAGCTTCACTTTCTCTGCTTTTCCACAAGTTTAGGAAGAATTTGCCCACGTGACTAGAGACTTGACAATATTCTACACTCATATCCAACTAATTGCAGCATTATGTATAAACATGACAGAACAACCACTTTTTTACCATATAAATATTAAATAAATGAGGACCTAAGGTTCAGAGTATCAGCAACCAACCAGAGATTAGAAGAATTAATCAGCTAAAGCAAGTCTCTGAAGAAGTTTTCTATGTCCAGACAATTAAAAACACTTTTTGTCCACTGACAAAAAATTATTGGTGGACTTCAGTGGACAAGAGACCCTTACACACAGCAGAGAAGAACAAAAGCTTATTTCAAGTAGCTGTAGTTCAGAGCCGAGGATTTAAACTGTGACAGTGGCCCTCCATTTATGTCAGATAAATGCAGAGTCCAAAGGAGGAAGTTTAGAGAGAGCTATCGCCTCGCCATCATTAAGCCAAGTTTCAACTGGACAAAGCAGTTCTTCATGCTTACTGCTTCATCAATCATGAGCAGTCTGGGATCTTTTAACTCATCATAATTTGAATAGCAGTCAACGACTCCTCTCCTCTCCTGCTGAAAATAATCGTTACTCTTTTATAGCTGAATACAACTCTGCAATGAGTAGTGAACCACATATTGTGGGTCTGCATATTTTATGCTTTAGTGTGTGTAAAAGAAGGCAAAAAATAAAAAATGCTGTCTACATCTTTTTATGCTTAAAGTAAATCTTAAACAACCAATTTAGTCTCAAACTAATTTGTTTAGGACTTGCAATTAAAATCAACCCCTCTATGATGCATAATGCATTTTGTTTACAAAATCAATCTTATTTTCCTTCCACGCAGCACTGTGGTTCATTAACTGGTTCATTCTGCCCCAAATCTTTTTATTCTCCACAGGCAGAAAGAGATCACATTCAGTACTTGTGCCCTCACCCGCTGAATTAGCTGGAAGCGTCTTCTCAAACACAAACAAACACATACCTGCAGTTTAGACTGACACAAACCCTGAGATGTGTCATCACAGAGTGGGAGGTGGCTGTCATTTTTTTTGACTGGGAATAGCCCAGAGGGAATAATAATCTGTTACTGGCATCAAACTTGTGACGCTCCAGGAATATGTCTGCATATTTTCAAAGGAGAAGAGATACATTTTTTGTAAATGTAAGCATTTTGTTCAAAAGGGGGTCATTCTTCAGTTGAAGCATTGCCAAAATATCCATACGCTTTGGATTTTTTTTTTTTTTTTTTACATTTGAATACATTATAACCACAGAATTTTATGTTATTTACTAACAGAAAGTTTCACATAAGGGTGAAGTGCAAGGAAATTAAAAAATTCAGCTCAGTTCAGTTTTATTTATATAGCTCTAATTCATAACAAATGTCATCTCAAAGCACTATAATCATTTCAATTCAGTCACAAATACGTTCCAATTAATCCTAGTTATCAAACAGTAACTGAGATCTCAAATAATTATTACATTATTCAAAGTAGTTTAAAATGATTCTGTCTTACAAATATATAGTTTTCAGAAATATTGTAGAAGGGTGCACCCTGGACAGGTCGCCAGTCTGTCGCAGTGAAGAAAATCATAGCTAGTTTAATTTTCAAGCCACCATTCATATATAAGACAGCAAACATGTGGAAGTAGGTGCTCTGCAAAGATTTGGCTCTGAAAGCAAATGGATGCCTGTTTGTCAGATTTTATTTTTAAAACAAAGGAAAACAATGCATCATTTTCCTTTCACTTCACAAAATTTCATTATCTATATATATTTTTTTCTTTAATCAAAATTACAATAGTAGCAGACACTGTCCCAGCTGTTAGCTAAGTTTGTTATGCTGCATGGCTTGCTAGAAAGCTCTTTCTTGTGTGCCGTTTGTCGGTACAACACAGCGCTCTGCAGCGGTTCTGAAGGTGTAAATACCAAATCAACAAGTATACAGACTTGGAACAACTTCAAAGTTATACCCACAATGTTGCTCAGTCACATGAATCCTAGTGAAATACATGGAAGTATGCAGTTCTAATGTGACCAAATGTGAAGAAGCTGGATGGAGACTTTCGCAAGCACTGCTTTCCACGAAGCCACCTGCTGAGGGCCTTTGTCTCTGCCTGACTCAGATAATTCGATGCCAATTTATATTTCTAAACCAAATGCTCCCCACTGTGCATCCACAGCATGTTGTTAATTTGGTTTCTAATCACATTGTCTGGACAGTGAGCCACAAACACAGGGTCAGAAAAGACTCTAGAGATTGGGTTTCACTAAAACGTTAAAACGATAGAGGTCAGAGCGTGCAGCTGAGTGGTGACAGCGGTATTTGAAGAAGACATACTGTGCGTCTAAGTGACAAATGAATTTAATCCACATCCCCTCTCACTTACAGGGAAGCACATGTTATCTCTATGCTGTGCTTTGTAGTGAAAGCATTAATGTTTACAGCACTGCTTTTTATAGATGCAGCTTTTAGAGAGCTGACAATGCGTGGCACATTACAAGCTCGTGTGATTCATAGCATTTGAAAAGGGGATTCTAATTCACACTGGAGGAACAAGGAAACCAGTGGAATTATAAGTCAGTTTGCTTGGAGGTAGAGTTTCAGCGCATGAAGCGTAGAGAAAGAGAAAGACTCCAGAAACAATAGGCTGAGCGGGCTGCGAGAGAAAAAGTTGAGTGAGACAGACAGATGTGAAGAGGAGGAAATAAAAGCAAAGCAAGACAGTTGGCAACATTTGCAGAGGAAAGATGCAGAACTCTGTTTATCTAAGGATGAGAAAGTTGGAAGAAAACCGATTACATTTTCACAAGGAGCATCTGCTCTGTTGTTTCCTGGACATCGTCGCAGTCTGCCCCACTCCCATTGCAGAGCACAACTGGTTGTACCCCGAGTGCAGTTATCGGTTGTTAATTATTGTGCCTTTCAAAACTATTTAAGCCCCTTAAATGTCTGTACTTTCTGTCGTGTTGCAACCAAAATCATTGTCATTCCACACAGATTTAGTAGTTAGTAGACTGACACAAAGTAGCAAATAAATGTGAAGTTCAAGGATAGCAATACATGGTTTTCATTTTTCTAAACAAGCACAAGTATCAATAATGTACAAATATATATCTTTTGAACTTTTTCACATTTTCACATTAAAGCTACAGCCTGTCAAAGGGGTTCTTTGCAATGTAGAGCAACATTTTTGTAAAGTGAACAGAAAATTATAATTCCAAATGGTTTTCAAAATATTTTACATAGATAAAATAGATCTACACAGATTGTCATCTGGACTTTGATTAGGCCATTACAACGTCTAAATATTATTTGACTTTAACAATTTTATTGATACTTTGATTGTACCTGTAGGATATACGGTAAGTTGAACTTCACTGTCAAAGTTGCCCTAAATAGTTATTTTTAACTTCATCCATCCTCCCATATTTCAGGCCCATTTTCCTGTCCCTGCTATAGAAAAGCATCTCCACATCATGATGCTTCTGTATCCACTGATGCTACTGTGTGGGTTGGATCTTTACAGTGATTTTCAGTGTTACTTTTGAGCATTTTGCATGTAGGCCATAAAAATGTTATGTTGGTCTCTTCTAGCATGAGCATCTTCTGCATGATTAGTGTGTCTCCTACATGATTGGTTGATTTCTTTAAACAGGAAATATTTTGGCTTTCCCTTAATATCTACAGATTTTTCTTGCTACTCCTGCACAACTAATGGCTGTCTTGATGATAGCTAATCTATTTTTTTATTTATTTTTTTTTGATGATTTTCTTTAACAGTGGCCTGTGAGGTTTTGTTTGGAGAGACGTTTTAAACATCTAGAACTTTACCTCTGAATTGTCTGGTGTGTCCTTTGGTCTTCGTGAGGCTGTTTGTTCATTGGTGTTCTCTAACAGACCTTCATGGTATAAGCTACTTACGCTAAAATTAAATTGCACATAGCTGCTTTCTACAGTAATTTCTAATTATGTGATTCCTTAAGGCACTTTGTTGCACTGGTTGTTTTTAGAAGTATCGGAATAAACGAACATGAAACTTTTCAGGTTTTTAATTGCTTAAAAATTTTTAAACCACACGTTGCTTCCTTTCACTTTACATCTATTTGCCATTTTGCATTGGTCACATAAAATCGCAATAAAATACATTGACATTAGTGACTAACATGACAATAAGTGGAACTGCTCAGGGATATTATACTTGACCAAAGTCCCTACGCAAAAGCTTGAGAAAGTGTTGTACTTATACCATCTAAACTTAAAGCCGCTAGTACTTAACTCTATAAAACAGTCCATTTATCTCACAGGCTTCTATCCGCTGATTTAAAGACTGACTCACTGAAACTATCCTGCTGCTACACACCCACATTGGTATACCACAGTTACAAAACTATGTGTCCACATGAGTCAAATCTACTGAATCACATTCACACTCATGAATGTGTATTAAAATTGCATGTGTCTGGTTTCATTTATTTTTTATTTGCTTGTTAACACCGTCTCACTCTAACAGTAGCAGCAGTAGCCATCCACCAGAAGTTGTCATATTGGAGCTGGACTGATTAAGCGTACCATGTAGGCAGGGAAATTCACAAGAGATAAGAAGTGCGTAGTATGAAGCAAGAGAGATTGGTTAGCAAGGTGCTGGCCTGAAGCCAGAATTTTTCAATGTCACATCACCACGGTTACTTAAGCTCTAAATGTAATTCACTCCAGAGGGGGCTCTGTTCGGATTTTTTGGGTTCAATCTTCAGTAGGAACATCAATGGAGTGAAATTCTCTGTCACTTTTACAGATTATGAATAAAGCAAACCTGGTGAATTGTACATTTGCAACGCCTCTGATCAAAGCTCTGCACAAAAACACAAATCCTTAGAAAACATTTTCCCCACATCAACACAGGAATTTTGGATGCATTCAGCTAGTGATACGTTGATGCATCAAATGCTCCATTATTGCTCATGAGATCTATTGTTTCTTTACTTTTTTCTTGATTTCATTCATTCATTCATTCATTCATTCATTCATGCTGCCTCACTTCTATCAGTCTGCCCCAGAGCACCATCAGGGTGTGAATGTGTGCATGAATGGGCGAATAATATAGTGTGAAGCGGGGTCCTCTGGTGTTGATAAAGTGCTAGACAAGTACCGGCCTTTTACCATTTATAATTAATTCCAAGAACTCACAAAAACAACATGCAGCTTTTATAAAATTCTTTTGATAGCCAGAGTAAGCCTGATTTATTGGTACTTCCTCCCACATGTATAATATGCTGTAAATAAATATAGGTTTTATTACGGTAGCATAACTTCACATTTAGAAAATCAAAAATGTATGTTCTGTAGACAGATTTATTGTAAAAATATAAAATAAAATAAAACACAATGTTTTTTAAAAAAAACTCTCCAGTGGGACAATCATGACCACTAGTATATCTAAGAATTCAATTTAAATAGATGTATTTTTTAATGATGCTGTTCAAGCTCTTGTAGGTTGACTCATGTTTCTTAGAGCATCTTCTTAGTAACTCCACTGCTGTTTGTTTTCTTGGAGTAAAAAATAATGAACTGAAAGACGATCTGTATTGTATTTGTCTTGTCACCACACACATTGAGAAGGTTTGTAAGGAAAGTAAAGCATCTCAAAACCTCACAGTTAGAGAACTACAACAAATAGCGGCTTCTGGGAGTCAGCATGTCTCCATTTTGCTAACTCTAGATGCTAAGCGGTTGTTTAAGAGTGGTGCTAGAGTCCTGATATGTGAAAGGATTGGAGGAGTCTGCTAAAGTCTACTAGGACATTGGTGAAGGATTGGTGATCAACAAGAAATCTACTTCTGAGAAAGTTTTGAAGTACAGTCTCAGACAAATTCCTCTATAAATGATTATTCATGTTTGGTGAGGCAAAATTGGTTTGTGGTGACAACCAGGCAAAAAACAAACAAACAAAACAAACAAAAAAAAACCACACAGATTTGGTTAAATATTTTTATATTCATGTTTATAAAAATGGAGGACATATTTTTTTAAAGAAGGCAGACATCAATATTCGAACAGCGTTCCATCCTTTCATCTCAGCCTCTATTGCCACACAATCTCAGCATGTGAGTGAAGTAAATTAAGTCTAAACTGAGACTGAACTACAACAGCGCGCAGCTGCAGGTGGGCTCACCTTCAGAAGTGAAGATCTTTTCTTTGAATTTCCATTAAAAGGCCATTTTAATTCACTGTGGGTGACATCATTAGGCCTGTGGAAAATAAAGAGCTCAAAAACTCTGGCACTTTTTTTCTGTAGGTCTTCGGTTGATGACTATTTTGCTGACATGTTATAAAACGAATGAATACTAACAAACACAAGAACTTCACAACTATATATATATATATATATATATATATATATATATATATATATATATATATATATAGATAGATAGATAGAGAGATATAGAGA
>CAEFZX010000124.1:0-24679 GCA_903066825.1 Alfaro cultratus | reverse complement strand
GTGCCGGACATTAGGCAAATGGTTCCCGGTTGTGGCAGGGTTCGCTTTTTTTTTTTTTTTTTTTTTTTTTTTTCTATTACAATCCTCCTTCAACAAAGTGAGTTCGGTTTGGCTTGGGCAACAGCTTCGTGCAGTTAGAGAAATGAATCTGAGCTGTTCAAGGAATGTCAGCGCAGCCGGATTCAATGCCGAATGTGTCTGCGCTGGTGGTGTTTTAGCGCCATCCAGCGGTCATCCAGAATTTAATCTGCAGTTTTTGTGGATTCCAAATAATCTGGATGCTTCATTACATGCAGAAAAAACATAAAATAACACAGAGATATATTTTTGTAGTACCCCTATCTTTATGCCGTTGTTAATTCCCATCCAACAGATTTATGAAAAAACAAAGTAAAGATCACCATTAATATAATATAATGTTAGAGAAAGAGTTTTGAGATATTTTAGTGAGGGGGGGAAAAAAAAGAAAAAGTTGGGAATTGCATGACATCATTTGGGAGGGGATGCATGCTGAGTTGATCTTGCGTTTGGACAAAAATGCATCTACTTTGTTGTATTTTATCCAGAAAGACAATTTTCTTATCGTAATTCTGGCACTGAATCAATAAGAAGAATAGAGTAAAATAAATAAATAAGTCAAATAAAATGAAAATGCATTATCCTTTGTTATTTAATTCCGTTTTGCACAAAATATTTTTTACATCTACCCAATGACCGCCAAATGTTTTGCGGTAAAATCAACAGTTCAGCTGTTTCTCATAATAAAAACTAAATCAGGAGATTGGGCACTTTTCTGAATGTTTTTTATCAGATCCCAGTCTACAGTATTTTCAGTAATTAATCTGATTAATTGGTGAGAAACAAACAAACAAAAAAAAAAATAATAGACAAGATACTGGATGACCTCAAGCAAAACAGATTCATAAAGTAGTTTTAGTTAGCACTCATAATTGTTTTGGTTATTGGTTGAGGTTAAAAATGTTAGCTGAATATCTTGGTGGAGGAAATTGAGTTCAAATATACAAAGGTAATGTTTATTTAAAAAAAAAAAAAAAAAACTGTTTTAGGTTCAATTTTGTACATGTTATTTTTCTTCAAATCTTTTACAAAAGCTCAACCGAAGATGCTAACCCCAGTTTACTTGTTCCAGTCTGTTTTCTTTTTACCTCACAAAGTTTGAAGCTGTCTCTTAGTTTTTCCATCCATTTACTCATTTCTTTTTACCTGGTCATCTCACCCTGAATCCCCCTTTCAGATTACAGCTTTTGAAATGATGATGTATTCTAGACTGCTTGCATCTAACTGCTAAACTGTAAATATGCCCTCTTACTGATATCCTCTCACACTAGCTTTTACCTCTTGATCTCAGTTTTCCTCCTTCATTCACTTTCTCTCTCAAGTCATTATTATCTCAGAAGATTCCTCATCTGACCATTTTTCCACTTCAAAAGCTCTTCAGATCGATTTGATAAGGTAAAATCAGCATCTGTGTGTCACATGTGGAAACATTTTGACTTAGTTCAAATCTCGTCTATTTTGGAACATGTAGTCTTGTTAAAATGTAGCTGAATTGTGCTGCTTTCTAGCCTATTGCAATTTAATCAGCCAGTTTTTAAGGTTATATTTTACCAGTTTCTGTGCTAAGATTAAACAGATTGATAAAAGTTGTCCAATAATTGTTGGAGGTATTAGTTTTTATGTTTGCTTGTATATAAATTCTGTCTGCTGCAACTCTACCATCATTCATTAATCTGTTTTGTGCCCTTTACGGATCTTTCTCCTAGCCGACGTAGCTTAACGTATAAGAGACTTGATTTATTTTTAAAGTTAAAAATAATTTGATTTAATATGTGTACTAATTGGGGTTTTACTAGCCGATGCTGAGTTTCGTTTTGGGTTTTTTGGAGCCTGTTCTTTTTTTGTTGCTTTTATTTGTTTAGGTAGCAGGCATCCAACAGCAAATGGAGGAATCTGAACCAAGCATTTGTCTCTAACCTTCATCTAATGGATTGTTTTTAACTTCAAAAGGTGCTTTAATGCACATTGTGTTGGCTGATGTGTTAAAGTAATGCCTGATGTATAGGCTGAAGATGGTGAGAGTTCTTCATTTTGATGAATTCAAATGAATATTAACTAACATCAAAATGATCAGTATGTCAGTCTGATCATGGACCAGAACAGGTCCAGGAAACAGGTGAGTGGTGCTTTTGTACTTTTCTTTGCTTCTTTTTACCCTCCAAAAGCTTTAAAAGAACCATCTGATTGATCAGAGCTCATAATTCAAAGCCATATTTAAATTTGTTCTCTGTTCAAAATTTGCTCCAAAACTACTAATGTTTCAAAATTACTTGTTTTGGTTTTTTTTTTGCATGAATTATTCACCTAAACCTTTCATTTGATGCTGCCTGAATAGTTTGCCGTGCATCTGATGCATTATTATGATTTTTATTCAGTTTAGGAATATTTCCTACTTGAAAATTATTACTTTTGCTAGTATTAGCAGCACAGTTTTATCTAAACATCCCCACTGCCCTAAGATCTTGTGATTTAATTTAATCAAGGAATAAGAGATGTTTCCAAATTGCACCAGGATGTTTCACATAAATGTAAAAATGACCAAAGCTAACTCCTCTTGCATGCTTTTATGGTCAAGCAAAAGTTTTGATTGCTTTTTTTATAAGATATGAGGAGTTTCTTCTGGATTTTCTCGGTTCTCTGACTTTCAGCTTCTGGTCCACCTACTTTGTTAACCACAAGGTGAGACAATAGTGTGGAGCTTTTAAATTTTTCAGCACTTGGACTTTCATTTAAAGTTATTTGTAGCTTTTAATGGTCTAAATAGGAAAAATACACTCTAACCAGAGTTGCTAAAGCTTTTGCATTTGGATGCTACTCTCATTCAGAACTACTCTTTACTCTACAAGGCCTTCCCCCTCTTAATTGCATTATCATCTCTCCATTTCTGGAACAGTCTCTTTCGTCTGTCCCTTCAGAAATCTGGGAAAGGTTGGAATAATCAATAGCAACCTTTGAAAGGGCCTACAGAGATGGAAGTCAAGCATTTGGACTTCAGGTGAATTGATCTGGGACTGCCCTTAAGAATGTTATCATCATAAAACCAAAGCTCATATAAATTTCCTCACATACACAAACACACACGCACTCAATTGGAATCCCACACATGGAAGCAGAATCAAAGGGCAGAGCACACCAATCCCTGCTGACCGAGTACAAAAAAATGTCAGCTCATTATCATCGACCAGGCTGAGCTATAAAATTCAAAGCAGATAAGTAGACCAGAGTCAGGCGTCACATCACCACATAACTGCCTATGAATACTGAGGCTGTTATTTTTGATTCTCTTTGAGTCATTTATATTAAACGGTTCCCAAAGTCATCAAGTTTCTTTCTTCCCCGCCGAGTGTCTCTCACATGCGCTCTGCGATGAAGATGACCTCATTAATCTTTCGGGCATTGTTTGGTGCTGCCCCATCAGTCCCCAGACTCACCGGTTTGTGACAAGGCTCTGCTCGTTAAATCATCTGACAGGATGAGGTCAGCGGCATGGTGAGGAGCCTCAAGCTGGCCAGGAGCAGATAAAACCAGCAGCATGAGTGGTTGTTGGAGAAACTCGACAACAAGTGTACTGTAGGTGGCAGCCGGTGTGACTCATGAGGTAATCCCTGTTAAGAAGCGTTTGGCATCAAAGCGGAATGAAAGTCTCTGGTTTTGTCTCTTTGGGGTCACACCTCATGAAGAAACACTCCAGGCACCATGTGATTTGGCACCTTTAGGAGAAAATCTCATCACCTCCGTTTGTGTTGTCAGTGTAGGTGGCATCTTGCATAACACTCATCACACCACGCTTGTCATCCTGTGATTACTCTCATTTCACGCATGCAACATGACTTGTTGTATGGGGTTTCTGCAGCTCTGCATCGATTGCGGCGGTCTGCAGCTTAGTTTAAAATAACAGCAACCTGCGAGGAGAAGGCCGAGCACTTCTCCTGAACCCTTTCTTTGCTCTCTGCAGAAGTGTGTTTGAAGACAGCGAGACGTCTACCAGAAAATTGCAAGGGGAAAAATAACCGACAGTGTGGCCTCGGGAAAGGAGCTCTCCATCAATAATGCAGAGGATGCAGCAGTTAATGCCCCCTTTAATTCAACAGGTCTGCAGACACCGGTACAGTTATTCTTCCTGAGCTGCGGACGCTCGATGAGAGGCCCCTACATCAGGCTTTATGGCTTTGTGTGTGGCTGCACTGCCGGGTCTCTCGCTCGACCTCAATCCTAACTGAATGGCCATTAACAGGTTTTCATCAGGGGCCCTCGATAATGGAGTTTCCGACTTCAGCAACACCCTGAGTCGAGCCAAAGGAGGCGCCATCCATAAAGAAAGAAATAATGCTCACATAAACTCAGAATATATGAGCTCAATTTAGAGAGAACATTGAAAGTACCTCTCAAAAAAAAAAAAAATAAAACATCTATACAGCAAGCAATATTACACTGCAAAACAACCACAGACAACTTAGTTAGATTAGGAAAAGTACACTTTAGAAATAAAGCACCGACTTAGGTTTAACAATAAATGTGGGACGATAACACGAAAGGATATGCAACATTAAAAAGCTCTCTCTGTTTATTTGTCAGATGGCTTTTAATGCCCATACGATGCTGTGGAAAAAGTATTTCCCCCTTACAGATGTAATCTGTGTTGGGTTAAACTTTTTACATCATTAAACAAATATAATTGTCAGATAGATAAACGCAAAATGCAGCTTTTAAATGATGATCTAGGTAATCCAAACCAATCTGGCAATCAACACCCTTGTGAAGTTATTATTTACTGTCTTTAACCATTTTCATTTTTATTATAGTTTTTAACAGTACCATTCAATTTCACTAAACAGCACCAAGGTCTTATTATTCCCAGATTTGATAGATCAACAATTATCTAAATAATATTAATTAATTTAACTGTGAAAGCAAAATATGGTAAATCCCAGTGGAATGGTTTAGTCTACTAAAATGTCAAGTTATGATATCAAACAGGCAACAGTTTTCTCTAATCGCTTAAGCTACAATATGTCTGTCGTGATTGATGGAGGATATATTGGATCCATATGCAGGGAAACTACATATGGATCCAATATTCAAGTGAATTTGAAGATTTAATGAAAATACAAACTTACAAAAACCACAGGGGCCCAGGCCAGAACAAAAGTTATAATCCACACAGGACAAAACACAGCAAGGCGATACAGGGAGTACACAGGGTTAAATGGGGAAGTAATGGGAGGAACCAGCAAGAAGTAACTGAGAATGAGGTACTTAAGTACTGGGAGGTTGAACGTTGAACAAAAGACCTGGGCTGATGAGCTAACGGGTTGCAGGCTGGAGAGACCGAGAGAGAAAGAGGAAGAGACACAAGGGGCAAGGGAGAGCACACTGAGGACTAGAAAATGAATCTACCAAAATAAGTAGACATAAGAAACATAATAAAAACTAGAGTGACCAAGAAAGGAGTAAACACAAGAAATAAACATAACTACAATCACTAAGAAGACGCTGAAGTAAAAATAGACACAAGGCAGAACTAAAAGAGATAAGAAACTACACAAAAACAACAAAACAAGCTCAAACAACCCAAGGCTTTGGTCTGCACCCTCCACAACCTTCCAATTCATCACAGGGCAACAACACATACACCATCACCATATATTTTATACTGACATAGATATACCATCAGTCAAAATCGGTCCTGATCACTGATAAGAAATTGTGATCAGGTATTGAATTTGTAAAGTTTAAAGACATTCTCGAACTATAAGTAGCACTATTTCAAATATTTGCCCTGGTGTGTATGTCTCTGCCCCCCATGTGGACTGAAGAAAATCCCAAACTCAGTAACACTAGCATCAGTAATTTTTCAAATTTCATTAAAGTTATGCGATATACTCCCACTCCACTCCCAACATTTAGGAATTGTGAATTAAAAATAATCAGCTTTGTTAAATGAAGGTAAAGCATAAAATAATATATCATACAGCTGAAAACAGTACATGTAGAACTGCGAGCAACATCTAGTTTGATTGAAAACACAAGCTGGGGAATTTGATCTGTCACACAATGATGCATGAACCCCAGATGACTCTGACTTTTAACTTATCTCCACAGGTTATCAAATATCTCTTCTCAGCAGAGGTTTCCCAAACTGTGTCGACCGTGTGACGTGCAGCCACCTTTTACAGAAACAGAGACAAAAAAGCTAAACGCAGAAACATCTGAGTGTTTCTCATAGCAGAGCCGTGTGCCTCAGCACCTGCTGTCAGAGAAGCAGAGGGTCATTCATCAGGAAAGAGATTAAATCTTTATCCACTGCTTCTCTGTGTTGGGAGTACTTTATCTTGAGGAGAGGGAATAAAAGGAGGAAAGGAAATCATGCTTTGAGGCAAAGGAAATCTTTCAGCTTTCTTTTTATCACTTGCCAGCATGTGGTGTTGTAGACCGCCTGCAACACAACAGCTGCTGTAAAAAAAAAAAAAAAAAAGTCATAAAAAATGTGCTAAAGAGAAAAGATGTGGAAGCCTAAGAACATGTTCAACTGTCTGAGTCACTTATTAAATACAGGATTTACATAATCTCAAGTGTTAAATATGCCAACAAACATACATATAGAATATGTATTTGCGTTTTCTACTTTAGATGAGTTTTTATTGGTGGCTATTTGGCTCCATCTACTGGTAAACTTACATAAGTGCATCTTATTTATTTATGGCAGTAATTCTTTTGCATTATCTGTGATAAATAAATAACACTTAAATAGATGGCTTTTGTTAAAGTTCACGTTATAAACTTTGATATAAAAATAGCTCAACATTTTTAGAAGCCATTACTATAAATTTAAGAAGGATTAAAATAAAACACTCACCATGTGTTTTATGGTGATATAGCTGATTTGTTAAGCTTGATGTATAACATTCTAAATTACATTTGTGACACAGCATGTCATGTGGATCAGTTTATTTGACTACGAAGAGAAATAACAGTCCTGCCAATACGACTGTCTTTGTGTGACTCATATACAGTTGTAGTTTTCCTTAAAAAGGAAACACATTACTGCTGCTTTGATCTGACTAAAGCTGGCTTTTAATGAAAGAAATTGAAAAATAAATATCAGAATGTGACAATCAACTCATAATCTGTGTCCATGGTCTCTTGCAGAATCTTATAGACTTATGAGAGTTCATTGTAAAATTCTTTGTATTTTATTGGAATGCTATTGTATAGACCTACACAAACTGTTGCCTAACAATAAAGTGAAAGTAAAATGCTACAAAATGTTTAAAAAGAAAAATAATGGTGTTCAGTTCCCCAATTTCTAAACATGTTTCACTGAAATTACAACTGCAAGTCTTTTCTAAAGCAGCTCTGCATATCAAGATAATGAAATATTTGCTTATTACTTTTGCAAAACATCATTCAGTTGTAGTTCTTACTGTAGGCTTAGTGATGAAGATGAACCACATCAAAAACCTGGAGTCTTCTACATGTTTGCTAAACTCACTACATTGCTTGTGGAAACACAACTAATGACTTCCTTCTAATGTTTTCTTTTTCTCATCCTCATGATGGTAAGACAGAAAATGCCAATAAAATACAATTAAGTTTGTGGTTGCAGTGTGACAAAAGTTCAAGAGGACTGCATATTTTTGCAGGTGACTAAGTGCCTATAGAAGGACTTTCTTGTTAAAGCACATTGTGCTGTAGGGGCTGTTCAGTTTGTCTGCTGTCCTTCATCCATCGTAGATGCTTGGCTCTCAAATGAAAAAAATAATAAATAAATTATGTAACTCAACAGCAGGCTCTTCAGGTAGGTTCCACTCATGCAGAAACAAAACAAGCACTTCTCATTGTGCTTTCTTTGCTCAGCCAAACACTGAAGTTATTGAGTGCAATGTGAGCAATTAAATAAATGCCTTCTTTTTCCACTTGATGCCTACTTGGTTGATTGTAATTTGGAAGTTCTTTTTTGTAATTTGGAGAATGACTACAACTCAAGTGTGTCTTTTTTTAAGTTGTTATTAAGCCCAGGTACACTGGGGGGCAACATTTTACCAGAATAATGCATCTTTGTTCTTTCCCTTTACAAGAGGAAACCAGGCAGGGATGTTCCTTTTCATTTGCTGTTGATTCAGAATGTTTTTTGCTTAAAAAGAAATTGTCAGAAGTGCATATTTGGTCACACAGATGTGTTTAGAAAGGCTTATAACCACCAGGAAAATATTTAAATTCAAAACAAGTTACTGTTAGTTGTGTTGTGAAAACAAATGTAAAAAAAAAAATATATGCATTGTGCAGGTGACACTAAAAAAAGGACTAAAAAAACTGCATGACATTATTGGTGAGGAGCCTGATGATGTTCCGTCAAACAGCATCTCCTTCAATTAGTCCCAAAGATGACCATCCCACTTCGGTTGAATGTATTTTAATGCTTCACAAAGACTTGCCAAAAGAAAAATAACATAAAAAAATATAGTTTTCTATAGAATTAAGTTTAGCTTAACTTGCTTACCATCACCAATGTTGTAGGATGCAGCTCAAGAAAATAAAGTGTTTTCCTTTTTTAATTTAACCAAACAGGTAACATAATGCAGCCTATTTTGGAATAATTAAAAAATAAATAAATAAAAATTTTATTTTTTGAAGAAGTAATTAAGTAAATACAATTTTAATAAGATAAATAGGATTATAAAATCTTCTGAAAGAAAATATGTTTTTTTAGAATATACAATATCTTTTTCTACCTCTTTGGGTTAAAATGTTTGACAGTTTTCAAACTGATGTCTGTCACATGCTTTTATGTTGTTGGGTGACAAAAAGAGCAACTATTAATGATGCTACACGATTGTTAAATCTTAGTTTAGCTATTTTTCATTGGGCAGCGCATTTAAACTTTATGTGAATATCAAAAGGAGCTATTAACATTATTTTCTATTCTATTGAAAACTGTTTAAATATATGTCTGTTTATTTGGTCTGTTGTTTAATTTTTAAGTTCAAACAGTAAACAGTGAAATTTGTATCTCTCTCGACTTGCTCACACCTATAATGACTTGCTGAAGAAATGTCAATACACAGAGTTACAGCATTTAATTTCCCGTTGAGATTAATAAATTGAACTTAGTTGAACTAAATTGGTGCTAAATTCTTCAAAAAATGATTTCTTCAGGAGTTCTTACTCATCTTAGTTAACAGGCTCCTGTTGCAGAAACAGTAATACTGTCATGGTCGTTTCACTACAGCCATGGTAATACTCAGTTCCTAGTTTCCATTCTTATTAGCACTGTGACAAACAGTTTACAACCTCAAGTCACCATATTTAGGAGTGTGAAAGGAAGCTGGGGTGCCCTGAGAGAACCCAGAGAGAACATGCAAACTCTATGCAGAAAGACCCCTGCTGGGATTTGAACCCAGGACGTTTTAATGCAAGGCACCAGTGGCACTAATAGAATAATTGCACCGAGAGGCTACTGTATACTATAGATTCCCATCCTATAGACATTTTGAATTTGTAATATTGACTGAGATATTAGAGGATTGTTAGGTTTGTAACTTATATCATTTTTTAATTTTTTTTTTATTTTTTAATTATGGAGTTGTTGGAAATCCTCAACCAGATGAGAAGTCACATTATAGGTGAGCCAGAAAAGCGGAAGTTGGAGATACCAGAGCATAGTTACATCACAGCGAATCAGAAAGTAACTGAAATATATTCCTGTCATGTCAACCAGACCTTCCCTTATCTTGGGAGATTTGTGAAGTAAAAACAGACTTAAGTATAAAATGCGATATCAGAAGAAGTTTAAAGATGTGTCATCCAGATATTTGGGTGCCTGTGATTTTTGCACGGCTGGTTGCACATCCCGGTGAAGCCCAACCCCGTCAGATGATCCACAGCCTCCTGCCGGATCACGGCCCATGCGCAAGCCAAGGAGGCTTTTTATTCTGTTTGAATGAGGAAAACCTCGCGTCTGCTTTTCTGAAAGCTGTCACATGGGTCCAAGGAGGAAAACAACCGCTTCCTGAAATGATTGCCGTCGCCGTCTTCACGCGCTGTTGTTTTTCGCCCCTGTCCGTCTCCACGGTCACATCGCATCGCGTGTAATTTTATTCCGCCTGAATCTTTCTTTCTTTTCTTTTCTTTTTGGTCGGGGTGCCGAAGATGATCAGCAAAGTTAAAAACGCGGTGTCCAACTTGGTCGGAGGGATGATGCCTCACGGACACCACCACCACCACAACCATCACTCAGGTGGAGGCCAGAACAGCGGACAGGAGGGCTTGCCGCATCGCTTCCCTTACGGCCGGCCGGATTTCTTGGACCTCACCCCGGAGCTCCTGCAGTACTCCACCGAACACGCCTCACGGCCGGTGGTCACGTTAAAGAGAGGCACCAGGCTTCCCTGGGGGGCGGGATACGCAGAGTGAGTGCATCCGTGTATTATTCAGACGCCTGACGTTTATTAAATCTATTGCAATGAGTCACACAATTTAATGACAGGCCTGTTGAGGGGTTTTGTTGCTGCAGCAGCTCCGACGCGCTGCAGCAGCCCAGTGATGACCAGCGTGGCGGACAGTGCTACCTCTGTCCACATCTGAGCTGATTAGACACCAGCGAGGTCTAATATCTTTGCATGCAGGCTGCTGTCAGATCTGATCGGTTTGATTCTGAAACATTTTGACCACAATATCCGATAGCAGCTTTGCGATTATAAAGAGATGTTTGCTATTTCTGCACGCCTGCGTCCTTTTCTCATGCACACAAAATAAAAATAGATCACTTGTGCATGTGGAAATGCAAAGCAGAATGTGATTCCTGTATCAGCAGATAGCTGCTCCATTTCATTCCAGAATGTACTGCTAACTGACTCCTGCAGACAGAAAACACTCTGTAACATTCCAAACTAATGCATGTGTGTGTTTGTGTGTGAGACAAGCCTCAGTCCACCAGTTTGTGGGCTGCTCCTTACCTAGTGTTGAACTTTTAAGGAAAAAGGCTGACTCATACAAAACAACAACAACAAAAAAAAGTCAGCAGGGACTCTGTGACCTCCCAGAAGGCTGAATGGGCCTTATCAGGCTATGGTTTAGCTTGAGCAGTCATGCCGCACTCTGCAGCAAACGACTTTGGTGTATAAGTCACAGAAACTGTAATCGCAGCATTAGAGCTGGTGCTGTTTACAGCCTGCAGCATTATCAGCTGATCTGCCAACGCTTAAGCTGTTAAAAGTTCATACAGTCCAGAATCCAGACATCAAAATTGAGTACACAGTTTTTACAAGTTCATAAAACTCAACTTTACTTTTGAGTGAAAAGGTCGGCCTCTAACCCTACACTTACAAATGCTGCTTTCTATCAATTCTAGGTATCATTTATGTCATAAAACTGACTGTTGGACAACACTGACAATATTGTACAGCTGCCAACATGTGAATCACACCCACTAGATTACTGTTGATGCACTTATTGCTACTTCTACATTTCAAGCTGGAAACTTAATCTTGTTGCACTGCACAGCTGTGTTTGTTGCAATGACAAAATGTTGCTTGTTATTCCTACAGACATGTCAGTCTGGATTAGTTACAACAGAGCCGGCCCAAGGCATAAGGTCTGGCAGCTCAGAACTCACCGCTGTCCTGTAAGCCACAGGAGTTCTGAAGACCCCAAAAGACAGGTTGAATGAGAGCCGTTTATTGTTTTACGGAAAAAATATTGAACATTTCTATCTTGTGGTTGTTTTAAGATGATTGAGGTCCACTTCTCTCTTGGCTCAGTTTCGAAAAACCTGGAAAATCTAGTTGGTTTATACAAAATCAAAATGATAGTACAGATAGATTATGAACCCCATTTCAACTGTTCTGAACTATTCATTTAATAGATTTATTCTTATCTTGTTAGTTAATTTGTTCATATCAAAACAAGGTGTGATAAACGCAGAATACAAAACCCATAGGTATTGTAATGTATCAGAATTAGAATGATTTGGCCTTTAGCAGTCTTAAATCTAGCAGGCAGACATTTTAATCCTCACACAACTGATGTGGAGCATCTGTTGGTCTTGTCCGTTTTGTTCAGTACTTTTTTTCCCCCGGTGCCCTAATGAGAATGAACAGTGATGTCCAGATAGTGCAGATGGAAGCTGTCCAGTTGGAGGCCGCCCTGCTGGCCTGCATTCACACTTTCTGCATTTTTGGAGGCAATTAGGAGTTAGTTGCTTTTTTATTGGTCTGACATGACTATAGAAGGCGTCTGGCAGGACTATGTGTGGACTGGTTTTTGCATATTGTTGCAGGATAACTGAAGATATATATTTTTCACCTGTCGTGGGGAAATGAAGTGTCTTCTTTGACATAAGGATGCATAAGTTATATCTTCCTGTTTATTCTGTTTTGAAATATGGAAATTATTACTTTGAAGCACAGAACAAATTGAAAGTAAAGATAAGCTACAAGTACTTTGAACCTCATAAATGTTTTATTAGTGACAACAAAACATAGGTGATTAAAGATTCATGAAATAACAGATGCAGGCAGAGAACAACAACAAATACTCAAGGCCAACACAAACAGCTGCACAGAGGAAATTATATGTTAATACAAAAACATGATTATTAATGGTCAATTTTCCCTTTGCTATCCAAGATAAGTCTGTAAATAAAAAACAAACAATACATTTAAAATTTTACTGCAATTTTAAACCAATGATAGACAATATTAAGTCAATAATCATGTTAGAGGTGCAGATGTGCTAATGTGCTATAAATATGCACCTGTTTCACATATGAAGCTGTCACTTTAACACCCTCATCCTTCATATCATCTTGTGTCCAGACTAAATTTACTGTGGGACACAATGTACACGTTCAGAATGCCCTAATCATAGCAGCTGCATTATGTTCACAACAATGTACAAGTTAGAATAGTGCTTGTTTTCACTTTGGGTGTATACTCTGGCTTGTCCTGTCAGTCAGCTTTCATTTCTTCATGTGCTGCTAAGCAGCTTCCTCCTGCTGCAAAGGAATTCAGAGCATGAAGAGTCTCATTCTTTGATGTTTTTCATGGGGCTGTGAACAACTTTGTGCAACCTGTCCTGCAGTGTTTGTCAATCAGTCAACTTCCAGAAGACGTAGCTTTACTCAGTTACTAGGCAAACAGGAAGAACATGTCTAAGTGCTACAAGTAGTTCTTAAAGATTGATCAGATCTTCCGGGGTTTTTTTAGGTATGGTTTTAAATAAACCTTAAAATGTTTCAGAAATGACGCCTGCAGAAAGGCAATTGCATCACGCATAAAAAGCACGTCAGCCGCAACAAAAGAATTCACAGGAACTCTTCACTTCCTCTTTTTGAACTTTCCTTGCATAACATACAGAAGGAGAAACACTGATTCTCCAGACAGTGAACAGTTTGGTTTTCAGTCATCTGACAGGAAGAAAGCAAAGGGATGGAGTTCACGCGCATGCTACGGGAGGCTAGAGCTGCGGGTTTAAAGTAAAATCCACCCACGCAGCAAACAGCAACATGTAATTATAGCTCACTGAGCTCATGTGACTAAATTATCACTGACTCTTTTATTGTGAATCAGAAAATTCAGGATACAGAAAAGGAGAACATTTAATCATGTCTTCTCGGAAAGGTTTATAAGAGGCTTTATGGAAGAAATCCATCTGGTAACAGCAAATCAAAAGCATGCCTTCTGTGTTTGATCCAAATTTTCTTCAAAGCTCTGAGGTTTTGGACAATTTTCTGCCTCAATGCTGCCAACCCTTCCACATGACCTTGATGAAAAAAACAAAAAATAAAAAATCACTAAGCTCAGCTGAAGCTATAGAACAGCAACTAATATGGAGAGCAGAGCCGAACAGAAGGAGCGCTTGTAGAATTGCTGTGATCATGCTGCAGAACAGATGAAGAGTTGTTTCTCGCCAGTCATGCATCTGCATTTCTGAAAAAGGTCCCGGCCCCAGCAGAAAGCGGAGACGACAATCAGGAGGTTTAAAATTCTTCACCGTCATTAGACCCAATGCAGGCACCGCAGTGCAGGACACGGTGGTGCCTGTCCACTGCTTTCAACTGATTAGACACTGACAGGGCTTTATGTAATCCAGATTTGGGCATTTTAACCTCATACAGTATTTTTTTATCTGACAAACAAGCATCCATGATTTTATGTGACTGTAATTAGCTAAGATTTATGGTTTAGTTAATGGTGCTCCCATCTCTTATCTACTGAGTGTCATTTCCAGTATCAGGCTCGGTTTTAGATTTCTTTTAGACTTTTAACCTGTTTCTCTAACTTTTCTTTCTGTGAAAACAGGAGCAGCAGAAATCCCCAGAGGTACTTCATGACAATAAATAAATTACTGAAATTGCTCAATAGCTGTGTAGGTGTGCTAATGTAGCATTATAATTAAACTTGAAAACGTTACATAACCTAGCAGTATGAAGCCCAAATTGCTGCCTTTCCAGCTTCACCCCAGGTGGCAGCTTGACCATGCCAGTGGATATTTTTACACTGTTTCCAAAACACCATGAATAGCTGCCAATTTATCTTCCTTTCTCCTCCAGGCAGCTTTTAGTTTCCATGGGAAATTATAGCACCTCTGATCGATATTTTTTTATTAGCTTTGAGTTAAATTGGTGTGTATGATAATAATGCCTGGCTTGAATTTAATAACATCCAGCTCAGCTCAGCTGAAGAGACAGATCTTTCCCTCTTGACTTTGAGGAAACCGAGATTTGAATAATAAACTCTCTCATTTACCAAGAGGCCAGGAATCTGACTCCACATGTTCATGATGTTTAATTTGGTGAATGTTTGCCAACACGTTTGTAATTTAGGATAATTATACAAGCCTTGGGGTTTACAGCCTATTCCCCTTTCATAAAAGGGAAAATAATCAATCAATGGAGTTTGTCTTGTCTGCAAAGTCAGCACTAAGTGTAGAGTGATATTTTATTACTTTATTCTATGATGGTATATATTACAAATTAAATCAGATTGTTCATACAAGTCTGCATGCTGTTGCAATCTTTTGTAACCCATTATCATTCTTTTTTCTCCTCCCCAGCAGTTTCAATAAATTCTGCTGCAATGCACAGCAGAACAGATGATACTGCTTGAGTATGAGACAGTGCATTACTCTAAGGCTATTATCCTCCATCGTCATCATCTCATCATAAAACACTTAATCTCTTCTACAACTTCCCTCTGGGACAAGACTGCATCCTGTCCTATTTTTTCCCCTCTGTACCTCACTGTTAGTTTTTACCACCATTTTGTAGAACGTGATCAGAAGGACCAGAATGATTTTTGTGAATCATCAAAGTCAAAGCTTCCTTTTTAATTCATTGTGTCTTCCTCCATCAGGGCGATCAATGCAGGGAAGAGCATGCTGAATGAAGACCAGGCGTCTTGTGAGAAGCTGTTTGTGAGGAAACCGAGCAGCAAACACAGAAACTCCACTCTCGTAGATGACAATGGGGTGAGCAAAAACAGCCAACGAGGAATGAATGGTCTAGTCAAAGGCTGGAGGGAATTACCGTTGATAATAGATTTTAGTCTGACCTACACAGCTAGGTGCTTTGCAGTGATGCACTTCAAATTGTTTTATATCTTGAAGCAACTTCACTGAAAGTCTCTAACTGTGTCTATTCATGTAGTTCAGGGACATGATTGGGTTTCAACCCATTCTTTGAACGTTTTTTAAGAGCACACACAAAAATCCCCAATTAAAAGTCTGATCAACTTTCTTGTAAGAAGAGAACAGAAATATGAAGCCAAGCAGAAATCATACAAGTTAGGAAGCTGTAACTATCACCCTAACTAAGATTCGGTTTAATTTTCCCTCATTTTTCCTGAGGATTATGTTTGAACTGATGTCTTTAACTCACACAACTGAGTCACTTAAATAGAATCACATTACACTGCATTCCTCAGTAGTCTCAGTTAAGGTCAGTATCCATGATTCAACAGATAGAGACAGGACAAAGCTTGTCCATAGTAGAGTTCAAAGGTCAAACCAATGCTAACTGAAAAGAGCACAGAGGGCCCTCTCTTTTATTAAAAAAACATCCTGACGATCACCAAGACTTCAAATCTATCTTGTGACCAGAGGAGTAAAGAGTGGATTCCTTAAAGCTATTTGCCCCCTAATATCTAACATAAAACTGAAGCAGTCTGTCAAAATAAGAACATCACACCTGGAGTCAAACACGGTGGTGGTAGTGTGTTGGTGTGGGCTGCTTTGCTTCTTCAAGACCTGGATAACTTGCCATAATTGAGAAATCAGAAAATTCTTCTCATTTCCAGAAAATCCTGAAGGATGATGACTTTCTATCAGTTTGTGTCCTTAAGCTCAAACACACTTTGATGCAGCAGAACAATCTGAAGCGCACCAGCAGGTCTGCATCTGAGCACCCCAAATAGACAAAAATAAATGAGATTCTGAGTTGGTCTAGTCAAAGTTCCACTTTTGCTTTATTCAGATGCTGCTACATAATGTTAAACAGGCAGCAGTCAAGGTTTGCTAACACATAGCATTTTGTACTACTAGAAATCCTTCTGTCAGGGTCCATCGTGGGACATTTTGTCCTATTTGAGATTTACTGAAAGCAGTTAACACTTTGCCATTGCTTAATGTCTGACAGTCACATAGACGTAATAAAAAACTACCCAGGTGGTGCAATTATCAGTTATCATCATTGTCCGTCAGTTAAAAATAGCGAGTATCCATCAATGTAAGAATAACGTTGTAAAATCTAATGTATCTGCGTAACGAACTCCATGTGTGGACATTTAACACCTGTTTACATCTTTCAGTCAGTACTTGTTCAGGTCACACTCGAACATACACACACATTTGCCTCCTACGTTAGGAGTAAACGAATGACATCATCTCTTGTCTTGCCCTCCCCCCTCTTGCGTGCAGCATCTGAGGGATAAGCAGATGTCTAGTCAGTTTATTTACCAGTCAGCCAAGCTAACTGGGCCTGTAAGCATGTCTGCAGACACGAAGGTTCAAACACGTTTCCATCACTCATTGCATCATATGGAAGCAGCAAAAGCCTAACGAGACTCTTTCCTTTGCCTCTTCATTACTCATTGAGAGCCATTGTAAATATGCCTGAGGGCTGCCATTAACATTAAAGAAGATAGATTTATTTTTTTTGTTATTCTTCCACTAAAATGATGGATCTCAATTAGTGCTGAAACAATCAGATGAATCAGATTAATCGTGTTGAAATTATTATTGGAATAACTGCCAAATAATTTAAGAATCAATTCATTGTTAACTGGAGAATACAGACTCAAAATTTGATCTACACTTGGTTCGAGTCAAGCAGAAAAAGCTGAGCTTTTCAGATGTTAGTATTAGAAGGATTTTTTAGCTGCAGATGCATCCGTTGCTACAAATAATAAAGCGTAAACTAATGGAATGTGGGTATTGAATTTTAAACAATAAAATATTTACTTTCTTATCTTAAAAAGTATTTGAATTATGTATTTAGATTCTTAATGTTTTTTCTAATCTTACACAAAATAAGTTTAAGTTGTTAAATGAAAAATCTGCAGGATGTGCACATTTTTTTATCTGATTAATTGTAAGAATAAACAACACAACAATCGATTACTAAATTATTCCTTACCCCTAATCTAAATGTGTTTAATTTTATATAAATGAGTAATGCATACAAGAGATGGCTGCTGCATTGTAATAAAGCTTAAACATATTTCTGAACTACACTCATGTCGAAATGGAGCTTTTTTTAAGCTCAAAAACAGGAATGTTTTCCTAAATTAACATGTCTGATTTGTTTTCATGGATTTTATGTTTCTATGTATCTATTGTAGGACAACACAGGAATCCCTCTCCACTTCTGGGGGGTATTCGATGGCCATGCGGGTTCTGGCGCTGCCATCATGGCGTCCAAGCTTCTCCACCGCATCATCAGAGACGGCCTTGGGGAGATCTGCCACCTACTGGAGAATCCCAACAGTGCACCTCCCATCTGCCTGGCCAAGAATGGGAGCCCCTTCCAGACAGAGGCGAAAAAAGGAGGAACGCAGGACTCAGCAGAAGACGCTGACGCTGTCTGCGATGCCTCCGTGCGCTTTCACATGGAGAAGGTCGTCAGCCTGGAGAGCCTGGTGATGGGAGTCATAGAGACCGCCTTCAAACAGATGGTGAGAGGATTAGGACATGTTATGCTTGTGTTAGAAAATAAGCTTTAATACAGCTTGAACTTTTCCACATTTTGTCATGCTGTCCCAACAATCCTGAGTGTATTTTGTCAAGATTTTATATAAAAAATCAACACAAAACAGCACATAAGTGGGAAATGTTACAAATAAAAATCTGAAAAGTGTGGTGTGCATTTGTATTCAGTATCCTGGGTCAAAACTTTGAAGAACCGCCTTTTCCTGCAATTAAAGCTGCAACTTTTTGCGGGTTTGTCTCGACCAGTTTTCAGCTTTTAAAAACTTAGAATAGCTGAAACTGAGTCAGACTGAATAGAAAACATCTATGAACATCAATTATCTTCTGCTGTTAGATATTCTCAGAGGAAGTTACATAAGGACTTGGACTGGGCCATGCTAATACATGACTGCTTTGATATAAACCATTTCACTGTAGGTTTGGCTCTGAGGTTAAGACAGTTGTAATTTCGCTCAGCAGCTGTTTGGTAACAGAAGAAGAGTTTATTGCGGAAGTTCATTCCTAATACAACTCTTAAGTATAACATCAGGATTCATAAGAGTTGTCTTATAGCTGTTTTTTATGTCTGTTTTGCAATACTTATTCTCTGTTTGTATTTACCCAGCCATGTACTTGGGAAATCGGACGTGCTTTCAGCCTCTATCTTGCTGCTCTTCCTGTTTAACAGGGGCCACTTAAAGTGCATGGACCTCAAAAATGAGGATATCAATCACTGGAACATCGCTTTCCACTTTCAGATGATGGTTTGAACAGAGCTCTATGATTTGTTCAAAGCCTTGGAAGTTATTTTCTAACTTGTTTCTGATCTAAACCACAACTTTGTCTCTGATCTGCTTGGTGTGTTTTTGGTCTTCACAAAGTGGTTTGTTAAAGAATGTTTTCTAACCAGCCTTTTCACAGAACAGCTGTATTTAAACAGAGATTAAATTACCTGTGGACTCTTCTTACTATTTAGGTGACTTTTGAAGACTTTTTGTTGCACTAGATCTTATTTAGTGGTATCAGAGTAAAAGGAAAGGACTACAGCTACAAGACTTACTCTTCAGATTTCTGTTTGCTAAGAATTTTGAATTACATCCAGCTATCATTGTCCTTCAAAGCCACATTTGTAACATAAACTACCAAATACATTGAGAGTTGGAACTGTAATGTAACAAAATAATAAAAACTTCAACACATGACTGTTTTCGTAAGGCACCACTGAAAATACAGAAGGGAAATAGGCTGGATTGTCCTGAAACTGTATGATTAAGTTGTCAGAATATCCTTCTCACATGAACGGCTATTCTGACTGAATCTGCTACTCTGGAATCATATCCTCCTTTGGTGGAGTTTTACTGTCTGCTTCTGATTACAATACTGATAAACATCCTGAAGCAAATGTTTTCTTCAAAGCCTCTTTGTTCTTTGCTGGGGGGTTTTAAAGGAAAGAATGAACTGCAAATCATGTTTGGAGAAATCTGAAGCCTTTTATTTCTACTTTTTACTCGCAGGATGACCGCATTGAAAGGGAAAAAACTTCCTATGCCATTTCTGGTGGCTGTTGTGCCTTAGCTGTCGTTTATTTAATGGGAAAACTCTATGTAGCCAATGCTGGAGACAGCAGGTAAGTGTTCTTAGCTCATGTAAATATTCACTGTGTAAGCTTTTCTTTTTTTTTGCAACTTCACTGCTGACCAAACTGTTGCTCTGTTCTCTGCGTTTCTCTCTTCAGGGCCATAATTATACGAAACAATGAAGTCATTCCAATGACTAATGAATTCACTCCTGAATCAGAGAGACAGCGGTTACAGTATCTGGTATTGTTGCATTTTACATACGCCTGACACTTCTCAGTTTTTAATAGCAAACATTCAGTAATCTAGGTTGACCCCACAGCAGTCTGTAAATCATCAGTTGTCTGTTTTAGTAACTATCATACTCCCCAAAGAACAAGCTGACTTTTTTTATCATCATTGTTATTAGGTTTCACTATGCTGTCACACAAACCTGTTTTAGAAAATAATTTGCTCAAATCTTTTTATTCTCTGGTTTGAGGCAGCCTCTTTTAATTATGTGTGACCCTCCAGGGCTTCCTGAGGCCTGAACTTCTGGGAAATGAGTTCACTCACATTGAGTTCCCTCGGAGGATCCAGCACAGTGAGCTGGGCAAGAAGATGCTCTACAGAGACCACTCCATGACTGGCTGGTAAAACTCTTCATACTTCACATCACACAACCCATGAATGTTCATAAAATGATCTCCTGTTATCTGTTCCCATCTAAAGACTGCTCTAATCAGCAATATTTCATAGAAAGTCGGGCTGAAAGTTTGCAAATCAAATAAAATATCTCTGTGTTTGCTTTGTCACTGCAGGGCTTATAAGACAATTGTAGAAGATGATCTGAAATTCCCGCTGATATATGGAGAAGGGAAAAAGGTAAGAAACCAAAGAAAAACTCAATATTGGCAATAAAATAAGTCTGAAAACCTTCTCCTCAAAACCAAAGGTAATAAATTAGCATTTATTTGTATCTAGGATGTAAATATGCAATTTTAGTGTAACAATTGTAGTGTGACATTATTGGCAGTGTAAGTCACTCTTTTTGGTGTTGATCATAATGTTTTGAGAGGTTTTTATTACTTTACATCATTGTTTCCTGGGATGATTTGTTCTCATCAAAGTGGAGCAGATTATGTTTCTTTAATTTTCAATTTTAAGGCGTTCTCTTTTCTGTTGAGTTTTTCCTCTGAATGCCATATCTGCTCGCACAAAAATGAGACCTGCTCAGTGTTTTCAATATTCTCTGAAAGATCATGCTCTCTCCTAATAATCCTTCATAATTGGATTTTCTGGGAACGTAAGCTCATCCTGGAACAAAAACCCTGTAATACTTTGATTCTGACTGTGCATGTGTGTATCCATGCGTGTGTGCAGGCTCGTGTAATGGCAACAATCGGGGTGACTCGTGGGCTGGGAGATCATGACCTGAAGGTGTACAACTCCAACATCTACATCAAGCCCTTCCTGTCATGCGTCCCTGAGGTGAGTCTCAATTTCACCAGCTACCTGTCAGCTACGCCGGAGGAGCCGCCTCCGTGTCTCTGCTTCAGTTGCTTCATTCGGTTTAAGATCAGATCAAATAGCTCTCGTTCCCTTAGCTTTCCTTTTCAGCATCACATCCGGAAAGAGTTCTTAGTATGGTCTCAAGGTCTGCTCCAGAGGTTGGTTTTTGCTTTTCTTTCTGCTCAGATTTGTGATCTCAGGAAAGTGCTAAAATCATTTAGGGATGATCAAAAACAATATAAACTTCAAATAAAATAACAGCACTTTAAACCAAATGCAACAAAACTAAAGAACTCTAAGTTTAGAGGTCACTAGTGTTGACTGGTTTCAATCCCTCTTTTTAAAACCCCCTGCAGGCCTAAAACCAACTTTATTTGGCAGATAAACAAAAAGATTGAATAGTTTTCCACAAAATATTTAATCACAACACAAACGTTTCAAACATTTGCTTCATGTCGTCTCTTTTTCTCCCCACCTTCTTTCATGTCGAATTACTGTTCAAGAAAAACCATTAGGGTAAAAAAAAATAAAAAATCTAAATTCAACAAACTTTGGTACACCACTGACATTTTTTTTGCAAGGATTAAGGTTCTTTGCGATATGGCTTTAAAAATATATAAAGAAGTCAGAGATAATAGCTTGGCAATATTTTGGTTGTCATACTGTGAAGCCGTCTGCAGACGAACATTGATTTCCAACCACTCATCAGCCATGGTGGAGCTCTAATGGAGCTATCTGTAAATTGCTAAATACTAAAATAGATAAATCAACTTTTGTTCATTACTTCACTATTGATACAGCCTGAAATATATAATAACATGTATATACACTAAAATAATGGATGCCAACCCTGGACTTTTGGGTCTGCTGTCCTTCATGTATTAGATGTGTTCATGCTCCAGCAAACCTAATTAAACTGACTGCATTACCTCCACAGGATACTATCAGGTTCTGCAGGAGTCTGTTTAATGACTCATTCATTTAAATGTGGCAACAGAGGAACATCTAACTATCTATTAGCAGGCTGATTCCTTTGTTCTTAAACATATAAAGTTCTGAAGCACTATAAAGTGCTACGTTGTAATACCCCTGTTTCTAACTTGAGAAATATTATTCACAAGATAATTTAAATCTCTTTCTATTTTAACCACTAAATGCATTTGGACAACCAGAATGGGAATCCCAACACAGAGCTCAGACAGTTACTGTTGGGTTTTGTGGAAATGCCCAACACATTTTGTGCATTTTGATCAGGTAAATGCTATCGAGGGATAGCTAACACATCTTTAATTCCACAATCCCAGCTGCCTGGTCTGAAAGCACACACAGCTCATACTCGTGATATTGCTGGATTGACTTGTATGACATGATTGAAAAAAAGTGATCTGCATTATCCTGCTTGTTTACCGTACATTATTGATCTGAATGTGGCTGCAGCTATATTCAATCCTGGTATAAACTCAATGAGAAGTGCAGCATTTATCATGTAGAAATAATCAAAACGTCAAATTTTAATGAATATGGCCTTTGCAAGAGGAATAGACTAACGAAATGTCACATGAGACAGTGAAAATTGTTTACAAGAAAGTGTGTTTACCTTTGTAACCATTTCCTCATCTCAACTTAGAGCCACTAACCCTAGGCTGTATAAACCACAGTCAGTTTCCCATAACAGAAAATCTTTTTTATTATGACCAAAAATTTTAAATACATTCAGTTACATCAATTTTGCTAAATTAAGCTCAATTCTACATTTTTGCATGACTCTCACTTGACAGAGAAGTGTATTGTCTTTTAATGTACTAACCCATTTTTTCCACCCTTTTTAGACATCATATGTCATTGTAGGACAAATGTACCTAAATTGAGAATCTGCTGGTCACACTTTACTTCTCATTTCCTGTTTCAAGCCTCACTCAGCTCACAGGATCACTAAATGACCTGAGTATTTTGAGCTGAAAGATGATCTGAGCATCACATGCTTATTAAAAGCACTCAGAAAATGTGTCTCTGATTTGATGTTAGAACAAGCATGTTCTGAAAAAAAAGCAAATATTTATTGACCTACCAAAGTTGAAAAAAATACACAGGACTACAAGAGAGGTTTCATTTCAGTTTCCAAAGGCTGCAGTTCTCTGAAAATCATCCTGTGATCAGAGGTGGCACTCGAAACACTCTTAAGGATTCAGCACCTACAAAATGCAGTATAGAGCATTGTCTGTTTTGTTGTTGTTGTTGTTGTCGTTGTGCTTTTGTTTGCTTTTTGGCAATCCCCTCTGTCATACATACTTATTTTCTCCCAGATTTTGGTAGATTTCAGTCAAGCCTCTGTTATCTTTCGGGGGGGAAATCTGATCATTGTCGGCCTCGTTGGGCACTTGCCTTTGTGTTTTCTTCAATTTTTGAAAAAAATAAAAACTGTTATTATTGAGGCCCTATGTTTTTCCAATAATTGACACATTTCTCCACTGTATAATGATACATAAAATACATAATGTGGAATTTGTGAACATAAGTAATCTAATGAGTTTAAACAAATTGTCGTTTCAGGGTGTTCACACTTATGCAGTAGGTTATTCCATCTTATTTATTTTTTCATATTTTCTCCCCACATTCTGTACAATTCAACAACTCATTCAAACTGTACAGGATAATGTCACATAAAAACACTGTTCTAGTTTTTGAAGTTTGAAAATCTGGCATTTTGTCTAACTATTCCATCACCTTTGATATTTTAGCATAAATATTTTTGACTCTCCTTTCTGGCAAATAAAAGCAGCAAAATATTGTTTCCATTGTTCACAGGTGAAAGTTTACAACCTGGATGAAAACAAACACGGACCAGATGACGTCTTGGTTATGGGCACAGATGGACTGTGGGATGTAACGACGGACAAGGAAGTGGCAGAAGCTGTTTCCACCTATTTATCACGCTGTGACCCATCTGATCCAATGAGGTAAACAGTTTCATAAACTGCATTTTCTGTTCAGGCTTTTGCTGTCTGAATATTATCTATAAAACAAAATTGTTCAATTCACGTGTTGTATCAAGTTTGTCCACTAGGGGATGACAAATCCTGTTTATTTTTCCAACTGTGTGTTTCATAAACCATTCTCTAAGCTGTTGTTAGAACTAATATTTAAGGGTTCTTTTAATATTTTGAATGTTTTTTGTACATACATGCCACTTTTTTAAGCTTTTTATTCTTAAAAACACAATATTTAGTCTAACCAGTTAACTTACAGTACAGACCAAAAGTTTGGACACACCATGTCATTCAAATGGTTTTCTTTATTTTCATGACTATGGAAATTGTAGATTAGATTGTAGAAAAACCTGACAGGGCTCA
>CAEFZX010000118.1:0-11368 GCA_903066825.1 Alfaro cultratus | reverse complement strand
ATATAATATAATATAATATAATATAATATAATATAATATAATATAATATAATATAATATAATATAATATAATATAATCAGAAAAAGTTTCCCCAAGTTAAACTCTCATTCAACTGTTTTAATAAAGGTTGACAGACACAAACCACAACATATTATTTTCGTTTGTTTCTTCTTTTTTTCTTCTTTTTTTTCAATTTGGCAATGATTTATATCAAATGCTCCAAAGGATACAGACAAAGGCAGATTGTTCATGAAATAACAGATCGAAGATTCCAAGATCAACAATGTGATATTACCTTTTATCCTGTCACTGGTTTGCTTTGCGTAGCTTCACAGCCCTAATGGACCTGATCTAATTTGTTCACCAGTTAGTTCGGACCCGATGAAACCACTAGAATATCCGACAAGCAATAATATCAGTCATTTAAAACAATTAATAAAAAAATATAATAATTGATGCAAAAAAAAAAATTATTATTTTTTTTCTTTCTTTTTCATTTATTGGTAATTTTATAAGTGTCTTTATGGGCATGGATGTGCCTGGAAGGCTAGAAGGAAAGCGGTTGTGAAAAGCCTAATAGATGTTTTAGCTGAAGGAACTGCTTAAAATAAAATCTCAGGAATCCCTGGGCAGAACAGATTGTTCCTCCTCGGACTGGTTTCTATGTTGGATACATATTAAATTTCCCCGAGTCTGCATTTCCATTCAACTAAATATGAAAGTCTGCCCTCATGTGGATACAATGTGAATATAAAAAAAACACACACCACGCAGTTGGTGATCGGTTCTCATGCCAGAATAAAATCACGACCCAGGGAAATTAGAGTGCATGAAAAAAAGGAATCAGAAATAACTTTGACATTAATTCCTGTTCGTTCGTGACTTAAATGCAGCTCAAGCACACAGTGAGACTATATTAATTATTCTTCTGCATTGCAAGTGTTGTGAACAGGTTTCTGTAAACAGACTTGTTGCAGTCGAGACTTTTTATTAATTTTTTTTTTATTAGTTTTTTTGCAAAACAGCGTTGTAAAGCGAAGCTGCTCAACACGTTTTCAGCACATTCAAGCAAACTCGAAAATAAGGTAAAACTTGACAAATCTCTTTCTCCCGCAGCTTCCCGGTCCTTTGCAGGTGATGCCAGAAGTCCGTGACATAAAAAAAAAAAAAAAAGAAATCCAAGGAAACAAAACAAATACAACAAAATCTGAATCTGGTGGAAATCCTATAGAAATGCGCTTGGATGTGAAGTAAAAGCTTTTTAAGACCGGAAGGAAGATCTGTTCCTCATGTGGTCTGGGGGGCTGAAACACCACAGTCCAATAGCCCCTTATTTAGATCTTTACAGCTACTTTTTATTATGCTGTCTAGACGGTTCAAGGTTTAGCAAACAATTCAGTTTTTCAAAGCAGAGGAAACAACGGGATCATACAAGACTTCTAGCACCAAACTGAAATAGCGCTCCTTCATGTTTCGTGGGGATCATCCCAACCCCCTCAAAATATAACACAAAATCCCTCTCCTTCTTCTTCTTCTTCTTCTTCTTCTTCTTCTTCTTCTTCTTCTTCTTCTTCTTCTTCTTCTTCTTCTTCTTCTTCTTTTTTTTTTTTTTTTGTTTGAGCCGCACACGAGTGTTTTTGTAAAAGAGAATAGTTTGCTCTGCTTATTATTTAACAATACACAACATCTAATACATGCACGTTACAAATATATCTACAAAAGAAAAGAAGGAGGAATATATTTAATATAATTTCAAAAATAACAATGGAAATATTCTGATTGACTTAATTGCCAGTGAAGCCCATACATGGATGAACAGCTTAAAATGAACGTACCAATTATCTAAAATATGTGGCAAATTAGCTTGGAGTTCTCATATAGTACCAAGAAGCTTGTTCAGTTCAGTCTGTGTGTCTTTGGATGCTAAAGCAAGCCTCGGATATCAGAATAAAGGGTTTCCAGTAAAATACTGTAGGCGGTCGCGGTTGAGTTTTTTCTCCTTCATTCTCCTGTTCTGAAACCAAATCTTCACCTGGCGATCTGTCAGATTTAACATTCTGGACAGCTGGAGGCGTTTCTCTTTGTTAATGTAAACGTTGAAGAAAAACTCTCGTTCAAGTTCTCGGATTTGGTATTTGGAGTACGGACACCTCTTCTTCCTGGACTTGGTTGATGAACCTGCAAAACAGAAAAACAGCCGTGAACAAAAGCCAACCCCCTGCAAGAGAAGAAAGGTACGGTCAGTGTCCAGGATCACCGAGTCTACAAGTGAAGTAAACTGAGTAAAAAAGAAAAAAATGCAAAAATTTAGTCAGGCCTTTATTGGTAGGAAGGCCCTTACGTATACACACGCTCACACTCGCACACACACGCAAACCTAAACAGACAGATGGAACGCTCGTGCGTACACGCACACACACACACACACACACACACACACACACACACACACACACACACACACACACACACACACACACACACAATTCAGAGGTTATCTGCATTAAAAAGACCTGATTGTCATGCGTATTTTGGCACAATGCGCACCCTTTTTTCATCTTAAATCTGCCTTAAAAATATTGATCCCTCCGCCAAAAATGATCACCTTTTAATGCTCCATCAATCTAAGTTAAATCAATCTACATTGCATTGTTCTTGCACACAGGAAACCTTAAAGCACGGTTGCTTTAACTGTTTCCCATTGTAAATTCCTTTACAACCGTAAAGTAAATCTTATTGGGATATAAAAGCTTTTGCATGCTTATAAAGCTGCATATAACCCCCGGATCGTCACGGAGGTGGACACTGTGCATCCCAGACGCTGCAAACACCTTTTGTTCATCGCAAAATGAGAGGAAATTACAGACTAGACTCACTCTGACGGCTGCTCTTGTCGCCGCAGTTGGAAGATGAGTCCTCGTCGACGCTCCCGGGAGGTTCTGCGTTTTGTTGCTCCAGTTTGGTTACAGCCTGGCTGATGTTCGTGGCATCAGCGTCGTCAAGACGGTCGTGGGCAGCAGTCTCTGCAGCCTTTTGTTTGGGGTGCTCCGTGTTAGGAGAATCAAAGAACTGGTCGAAGCCCTGGGGAAGAACACCGTTTCGACCCACTCCCGCGAAGAAATTGCACTGCGCGCTGCTTCCCCCGTGGTGACCGTACAGGGGCTCGTTTTTAAATATCACGTCCGCCCTGCCGCTCGAAGACTGAATCAGTTCCCGGTGCATTATCTCGTCCGTTGAGTAGTAAGACGCGTAATTGCCCCTGTAGTGCCATTTAGGATGGTCCAATCCATAATCTCTGAACGCGACCTCTCGAACAGGTTGGACTTGGGCTATATTTGGCGAATAGGGAAAATTTATCTGACACGAAGTAGTCTGCGGTAGAAAGGAGGAGACTGAGGTGAAATCAGGCGTCGAAACATAATAAGTGCAGCTGGGCAAAAACATATTTGACGCACAGCTGCGATCGTCGAATTCCGTCATTTTTCTTCTTCCTTTTTCCTCCATGCAACAGAGGGACGGAGTTGGCGGCGCGGCCGCGTTAAACTTTGTCCATCTGTAGCACCGCGGGTGTGCGAGGAGACCCCGACAGAGAGGGAAAATCGGAAACGCAGGCAGACCTGCAATACATCTTGATCGATTCCTGAGGTAATTGTGTCATGTGATCCAGCTAAGAAATTACCATACATCAATATCAGTCATTAAAAACAGCATGGAAAAAAAAGCAACTCATGTGAGCGCTTACAAGAGACTCTATTGGCTGCCTGGCTGCAACGGAAACTCCTCTCCAGCCCTTTTTTTTGCCCCAAAGCTCATAAGGGAAAAAAGACATTTTTTAACCATTGCTGGAATATTGACTTTAATGGTGTACAGCAGGATCATTCTCGCTGGAGATTGATTTCTGCAGCCACACCCACTCAATGCGTCAGTAAATTCAGAGAATGCATTGTCTGTAAGCAACAGTTGAAAAATGATCTGCACGCTTAATGCAAGGTCACCATGGCTGCAGAATCACGTTTTCTTGCAGACAAATGGTAAATCGCATACTAATTCATGGGCAATGTGCGGCAACGCAAAATAAATAAATAAATAAAAATAAAGCCAGCAAAAGGATCAGAAGAAAGTAAAGACAAATAGCAGCAATAGGAGGTACTGGTGCAACAAGGGGAACAATGAAATGCCTCAATCTGTATGAAAGCTTGCAAACTGATTCATTAAAAAAAGTTTAAACAAACAAATAAATAAATGAAAGCAATACTTAAATGGGTAAAACAAAAAATTATCCAAAGAACAAGAAGTCGAAAAAAATCCTGGAGATTCAAATGTGAATATCTGTACACATTCTGCACTGCCAAGTCCAAAACAACTGGCTTTGACCGTCTGCCGTGTCTAGGTGATGTCCAACAAGTCTCCTCTGCAACCATATCGTTTTATTGCCCCGCAGGCAATCATGCGTGTAAAGCTCGCCTCCTTCCTCGGTGGGAAAACTCAAGTTAAAAACACGGGGGGAAGATAGCTCGTCACTCCAGCCTCGAACAATATTTTGTTTGGAATTGTGAGTATTGTTTTCTCTAGCTTGCTTTTTTGGTTATTATTATTATTATTATTATTATTATTATTATTATTATTATTATTATTATTATTATTATTATTATTATTATTATTACTCACAAAACAGAAAGCTTTTCAGCAATGGTAACAAATATTCCAACTCCTGTGGTTCAGTGCGCCACTTTACGCAGAGCAACAGTGAGCAATGAAAAGCACCAAGAGCAAGTAAAAGTGAAACAGAAAACAAAGTTTGCATTTGTTGGTTGGTTGCTTTGCATAATCAAAACCACGAAGATTTCAGGCAACCTCTTTCATTCAACAGTGGGGATTTCTGCCTGTACGCTTCTCTCTGGTCTCTCTCTTTTACGATCATTTTGACTGGAACTTGGCGGAACTTGTTGCCCATCAAGTATAAATACTAAATCAAATTAGAATTAGTTCTGTTGTTCTGAAATCACGTTTTTTGTTGTTGTTGCTGTTGTTCATGTGTGTATTTTTTTTTTTTTTCTTTTAGCTAGAAACACGTACAGTACTGCATAACTGTTGATTACTGAAAGTTGAAGTTGTCTAGGGAAAACACACAGGAGCCCTTATTCGTTGCATATTATTTTTTGTTAATTTAACAAACCCAAATTCTGGTGAGTTTCATAAAACCGTGATCTTAATTAAGATGGTTAATTGTATGAATTATCTGTTTGTGGCAAATGTGTTATTTCATTATTACTTTCAACATTGTAATACTTTCTCAAATCAATTTCTCAAATGTAGACGTGAACTATATACAATGCTGGCTCAAGGTTGTTTTTAATAGAAAATATGCAAAATACATGCTTTATTATTTCTTAAACCCTCTATTATAGTGTTGCAAAGCCTCTAATTTACTTACTGCGTAAAATCCGAAATTGTATACTGAAGGCTGATGTGGATTCTTCTAGTAAAAATCCTTTTTGCATTGACAAAAACACGTGTCCTTTTGTTCGGACTGTTTGAAGCCGCAGTCATGCTAACTTGACCTTAACTTTCTTTCTGCACCCCTTTTTATGTTTAGGAGCAAGAGCAAAGTAAAGCAGCAATACAATACTACAAATACTATGCAGATAAATTAAAAAACGCTTTAGAAAAGGATTTACACCACTTAAATGTGTGTATTGAGGCGCTACTGCAAAGAAAAGGCCAAATACACACAAACCCATTGAGTGTGGAAAATATGGTAAAAGTGCATTATTATTATTATTATTTTTTTAAAATCTGACAGTAGTGACAAATCCAAGATTTCGTCTCTTCTTGCACATTAAAGAGTGAATAAAGTGTAACTAAGCTCCATCGATGCGGTGTTGAGAACCTGATTATGTGTAGAAAAGTCACAGATGGACGCTCTCCATTGTTATATGTCTCCCACGCTGCTCCTCTGCTGTTTCGTCATCCCCACCCACCCACTCCCAAAACAGGATCTTCAGTCTCTTATCTATGTCTTGGAATGACAATTTGAGACCACCGGGTCACTTCTCAATCACGATGAGAAGCCAGCTTTTCTGTAAGAAAAAAATAATGATAATAAAAACACTTTCACTTGAACGTCTGCTTTGGAGTCTTTAATGTGCACCAAGCGTGATAGAGATACTCAGGAGGTGTTTGACTATTGAATTACATCCGACACGATAGGTCACAGCCACAGGAATTGCCCACTGTGGGTGATGGCTGCGGCTGCTGTGTAACGCACGTCGAGGAAGATTTACGCAGATAAATAAACAAGGTGATATTAACTGCTGGGGTATTTTGTATCAAACTGAGTGTTTGATATTCTATCAGGAGATAATATTTTATGGAGATCTTGTTGGGCTAAAAATAACATTTACTCCTCGCTGCGTGTGCGCATGTCAAACAGTAGTGGTAGTGAGAGAGCCTGCATCTGTTGTTTTCTCCGCTACTGTTGTTTTCACCCCTGCAAGACTGCTGAGTGGAATTAGAAAATTATTTTAAAATAAGCGCAGCGGGTTTTAAAATGCGAATTCAACAAACATGGCGCATAACATAATATTCAGGAAACATGATATTATGGACACTATGTGGCTAAAAATAATGATTTCCCCTTTGTTGCACGCATTTGCAGCAGTGGAGCGCTTGTAAATTCTGACCCCTCCACTACTGTTTCACTCTGCAGAACTGCAGAGAAAAGTAATTCAAAGGTAGCAAAAGCTGTACAGATTGTACTGAGCAAATGTCTGAATTTCTGATTGACACATGAACAAACATCGCCATAAATACATATTATACAATAATATTCAACAACAAATATTTTACAATTACGTTTATTTACAGAAGCGTGTCTTATGGTGTTGCGTCCTGACCACAGACCCATTTTTCCTACTGTCCGTGAAGGAGGCTGTTCACGGTTTTCTTTATAATTCCACAGATGCATCATTTCTGGTGTCAAAAAAACATTCAAAGAGGCACTCAACTGCCCTTTCGACATGCATTAAACCGAATAAAAGAACCAAAAGTCACTTTGCAACCATATGGAATAAAAAGACAAAAAATATATATTGTTTCATGGAGCACCCTTAAATTCTTCCACATTAACTCGTATTGCTCGTTTGAATTGTTGCCCAAACAAACGACTCGCTCAGCCAGAAATAAATAAATGAAAATAAAATTGAAAAGATTATAAAGTAGATTCAGAAAGGAGTTAAATAGGCGGGCACGAATTTTGCTTTGCCGAAACGTGTGATAGAAAAGGTCATGCAACCACGATATAATTTACAAATTTTTTTGGTAATATTTCTACCATTTTTAATCATTAAACCTTGACAATAATGTTACATACTAGGGAACGACTTGCAACCCATTCTCACTCCCTACTCGTAATATATGACGAGTAGGGAGTGAGAATGTGTTGTCATAAGACAACCTTCGCGCGAAATACAACTTCGTACTAAAAAAGAGGGATCCTGATAAAATAAAAATCTTATAATTTAGCTTGAGCTAATAAGATTGTTGAACTCTAAGATAAGAAATACAAGCATTATATCTTAATATTTTAAGCTTTTTACTTTAGTCCCGTGAAACAAAATGTGTTTGCGTGAAGCAATGTGCCCGTTTGGGTAGCGAAAATACTCCTGGTTTAAGCTAAAGCAATCCTTTCCTGCCATCCTTTCCTAAAAATAGCCAAAGTGCTTTTTGTTGTCTTAGACAGAAAACAGACAGGAGCAAATATGGGATCAGACATCCGGTCGTGCGCATTGTGCTCAATAATCCGCTCCAAAAACCTTCCCACGACTCCAAATAAAAAAAAAAAACAACTTAGATGTACAATTTAATACCAGCGGAGACATACAGACGACACAGCTAGTCTGGAATTATTCCCCAGCCGGTTCAGGATCAAGTCCAAAGGTCACATCAGTACGAGGCGAAAGCGTGTTCGCGCATCATGAGGCGCTTCTTCTTCATCCTGCGGTTCTGGAACCAGATTTTCACCTGCTGGTCGCTTAGTGCGAGTCTGTCTGACAGTTCCTTTCTCTTCTGGCGATTGATGAACTCGTTCAGCAGAAATTCATTCTCAAGTTCAGCGAGCTGGGACTTCGTGTAAGGCTTCCTCTTCTTTCGGGCTTTCACGTGTGAAGAGCACCAAGGGGCACCTGAAGAGGAAAGAGAGGCGACAGGTTTCACGCTTTTACAAAAAAAAACAACAAAAAAAACACACACACACAAAAAAATAACATGAATTCAAAGGGGGAAAAATGGTTAAAAGGATAGACAACATTTCCCCATTGGCAAATGTTACTCAACTAAGTTGGACTGCATTTTATTGGAATTGCGGTCAAATTGGACTGAATTTAACTTCTGAATCTGTTCATGTAATCGGACGGAATTGGACGGTTTTCATTATGTCACAAAGGAAGTGGGTCCGCTTTTTCAAACTCAAATGAACTTAATTATGAATAGATGCAGAAGCGCAAAGAAAGAAAAGCGGTGCAAATCACAAGAGTTGCACAGATCAATGCGCCAGAGGCCTGAATCAGTCGAGTTTCTCTGCATCAGTTCTGATCATCAAACACTGAGAAGCAGATTTTTTTTTCACACCTCTTCCATCTAACACGGCAGAAGTAAGAACTCCTATTTCTGACAGCCTGTTAATGCACAAAGCAAAAGCATGTTGATGCACTAGTTATCTTGTAACTCCATCTTTTGCAGTTGGGTTGTAAAGTGCTACACTTGAAGCGTGATTTAATATATTTTTCATATATTCCTGATATTAGTCCTTGGAAAATTAAAAGAGGAAAGGTCCAAACTGGAAGCTCTCAAAGAAAACTCGAAAGTTGTATTATCCAGCAAGAGCCTGAGCGATGCTTTTCTAGACGTTTCTGAATTATTAAAAAGCACTTGCGTCTCACTGTAATGTCGATTCCAGGTTGTACTTTATATGCACATATCACCATGGCTGCCATAACGGCACTGGTCGTGTTCATTTGTCATATTTCAAACGTTATTTTGAGAGTTTTCACTTTCATCTGCTGTTGCTTTTTAATGTTTTTATTCGTAGGAGATTTGCATTGCCATGCATGGCGCGGGGCCAATTTCCAATTTCTGTAACTATATTCCATTTTATGTTTAGTATTCCCCGTCTACTAACTGTTATATTTCTTGTGTTTTAATGGATTTTGTTTTAGTTCGATGTTATATACTTTTGATATATATAACAATGATGATTTCAGAATAGAATATATCTCTGAATGTCATAACTGCATAGCACAGAGTGTGAAAATGAAATTCTTGGATTTTGGATCTTTCCAAAAAGCTCTGTATAAGAGGGGGTTAGGGAGCAGTTTTATAAAATCCTAAGTCCAAACCAAAGGTTTTAGTTAGTAACATCTGATTTAAAGGGTTAAAAAGAGGCAAATTATCCTAACTAGACTTGAAATAGGCAAATAAAGTAGTCTTTGTTTTGTCCTTCACCTTGGCCAAATGTGGTCCTGGAGCAGTGGTTATTTGATGGTGCCTCAGTGGGTTTGTGCTCCTGCTTGGTGCCGCTCAGAGGCGCTGATGAATCCGGATCAAGCTGAGTCTCAGAGCAATGTGACTCTGTTTCTAACTCTGAGATTCCACGGATCCCGTGTTCCGACGCAGCAGCAGCATACACTGCTTCCTGTAGCCTGGCAGCCTCCTCGGTCTTTCGGAAGCACCGAGCGTGGTCACGCTCCTCCGGGTGCGCCTTGACAAGGCCGCCGGTGGAGCTGGTGAACGGCGGGCAGAAGCCTCCGAAGGGGCGGCTCTGAGTCGGAGGAGCCGCCGCACACGAACTTGACGGAGACCACGGGTGCCCGCAAACCTCTCTTCTGCTATACGCAGGGAGCTGATGCAGCCCTGGTATATGTGCCCCATTGCCGCAAAGGTTGGAGAAGTAGAGCGATTCTGGGGCAGCGAAATTCAGCAGAGAACCAACATAGCCGGGATTTAAGGGATTCCGTTCACACATTTCCATGGAGCTTTGCACAAACCGCTTTCTTGCAAGGTCCTTTTGCAACTCCAGAAGAATAAAGGGAAGGTAATTGTTGATTTGTTAATGCGGAATCACGTGATATGCAAAATATGTTGTCCGACCCACCCTTGTCTCAGTCATACAAAGCAAAATTAATCCATGGGGTAATATGTTGATATAAACTAGAACAGGCAGCTTTTCTCACACTGGAACCTCTAAATTACAACATCCTATGGAACTTTTTGTTTTTTTTCTGTTCAGCTCTTAAGAATATACGTTTGATCACAGAACCTATAACATGACCAAGGTGACTGAGAGTCAAGGAGGGAACACAAGGATCGATTCCTCTTTCATATAAAGCGCAACATAAGCATATTATGGGAACCTCACATGAACGATTCAGAGCCCCTATGGTAACAGACCTGCTGCTGCTGCTGCTGCTGCTGCTGTTGCTTCTTTCTTTGTGGTCTCCATTTACAGGCTGTTCAATCCAACTTTTTTTCGTATAAAGGCCCTAAAGCTGCGGGGAAAGGCACAGTTATAATTACGCACATCAGCACGAAAGCTCCGGTGGATTTGGTTTGGCCAACAACTTTTTTCTTCTTCTTCTTCTTCCTTTAATGTTTTGTTCATAAAAATTGTTGACTCAGTTTCAAAATGTCCCATCTACATCCGCTGTGGAGCAAATATTCACAGTTTAATTAAAAACGGCAGTTCTCTCACACATAACGTTCAGCAGAAAGAGGAACGCAACAACCGTCTCATTTCTCTGTAAATGATTCTGCAAGGAACTCACATTTCCATCTCTGATAGGAATTATGCTTCATGATTCAGGCAAAAGTTCACATCACACAACACAGTTGGAGAGAAGACGAACTCGATTACAGACTCTGAGCTCTTGCTCGGTATGTTTCCTATTTTCCCATGCATCCTGCCAAAGAATGATAATATTGTATTGTACTCTAAACCCAATAGTACGAGTGCATTTATGTTGTTCAAAAGTAAGGCTTTCCTATGCATGCAGGGTGTGTCCACACATTGTTCAACACGCTTTCAAGCTATTTCGGAGAATTCAACACTATTTGAACGCCACACTGTAGAAATGAGTTTTGGAAGGTATTCATTATTCGGCGATGAAATAATTTATGTTTCAATCAGACACATTAATTTGTTTTCCTTAATAAAACTTAAAATACAATATTAGTTACAAAAGACTAGACTGGATTTGATTAAACTAAATTAGACACTTCACTCATTTCAGGAGGAAAATCATTTTTCCAGCAAGAATTAGTGAAAACAGAAACACCTTGATTACTTAGTAGCTACTTCTTATATACTTTATAT
>CAEFZX010000116.1:0-38584 GCA_903066825.1 Alfaro cultratus | reverse complement strand
TATATATATAAGCCATTAGGTCCAGTAGTTTAATGGCTTGTGGGAGGATTATTATATTTAGTAATTGGGCCTATTTGAAACCACAGAAGGTGGTAATGTGGTAAAATCCTTGGAAAGAGTAGATCTGTGTGTAAACGTCCTAATTGTCAAATTTTGTTTGACAATGTAATTTAGGCCCGTGTTCCTAAACTAAATAATAGAATTGTTATATTCTAAAAAAGCTTTACTTTGAGCGCATCAGATCACACATTTCCCACTTTGATGTCTCAAACTAATTGGCTGGAAAGTTACAGTTTAGGAATAACGCACATGGAAATGGACAGTTCTGCAGGCGAGTTATTAACATTATGCTGATCTCTGAACATAGAGGCCACCGCCTCATTTCAACAATCACAGCAAACCATCAAAACCTCTAAAACTTAGCAAGCAGACCTGCTCACTGGGTGCAGATATCACTAACAACATGAGGATGTTGTCTGCAACAAAAATGGATTAATAAAAACTGTTTTTCAAACTGCAATAGTACTATTGCCTTTAATCTGATACAGGCTGGTAAAATAACAGAAGGATCTGACAAAGTGCTGTTTGACCCTGGTACTCAGGTAATGGGAGAAATTACTCTGTGTAGAATACACAGAGATCATGGGAAGCAAGGACTGATGTCATTAGATTGGTCAAATGTGTAACCCTCAACAATCTTGGCCCACTAGTTTCATATATAAGGTCTGCTTTAAGGAATCTGGCTGTTGTTCTTGATAATGGTTTAAAATTAAACAAATAGATAAATGCTATTGTGTTGTCTGTTATTGTGTTGGCTGTATTATTATGCCTTGTTTGTTGGATAACCATCTCCTCGCCTACAAACCATCCAAAATGCAGCAACTCATCTTTTATCAGGTAGAAAACATAAACCCATATCTCTGGCTTCTGTCCATTGCTTCCTGTTTGCATTAAGATTGATTTCAGGATTTTATGCATTGCTTTTAAAGTTTTAAAAGGCTTAGCCCCATCATATCTATGTGACCTTCTTTATATCCACACTCCAGTAAAAGCACTTTGATCAACCAATCGGTTTCTCTAAGATGTTCCTAGATCCAAGCTCAAATCCAGAGGTGCACAGGCTTTTGCTATTTGTACTCTTAAACTTTGGCATGGTTTAACATTCAGAACACTGAGACTGTTGAAACTTTTAAATATTTGCTGAAGACAATCTTCATGATGGGATTTGACACCATAATTTCACATTCTACTCTGTCTTTCTATGGTGTATGTTTTTTTTTTTTTTAAATCTTAATTTATATATATATATATATATATATATATATATATATATATATATATATATATATATATCTTGTTATTATTGAATTGTAAAGCACTTTGGTCAATGTATGTTATTTCCATGTACTATACTCATAAAGTGAAAATGACAAGGAAACAGAACTGTAAATAACAGGATATGACCCATTAAGAGAAATGACCAAGATTTAATCGATAGGATTTGAAGAGAACACAGAAGCAACAAGGATGCAAGTAAATAGAAAAGACAAGTCTTCAAAACAGACGAGAACTAAGACTTACAAAGAGATTGTCACTAAGAGTCGAATATAAATACATCTCAAGGAATGAACACAGATAAAAACCAAAACCCAAATATCCCAGAATCCTGACATTTCTTTAAAGATTTTTGCATAGCATGGTAAACAGTAAATATTCGTTATTATTCATATATTTTTGAAAGAGATAAAAACGTATTAGGTCATCTGTGAACATACTGCTTGTAGGTTACCTTGATACAGGCATCTGAGAAGATCTTTTTCTGTAGAGTGGATAGACTCAATCTTAGAGATAGAATAAGAAGTAGAAATAGAGCCTACCTTTTGATTCCTTTTGGTGTTCATCAGCACCAAAGGCATCAGTTGAAGTGGTCTGAGAATCTTTCAGGATGTCTCTTGGGAAAACCCTGGGATGGGAACATTCATTCTTGTGACTCTATGTAGCTTAGCTTTCGCATGAATATCTCTTTGTTGTCTCCAACGTACCTCCTTGTATGCAGGTTCCTTCAAGTTGCTTCTCATCATCCACCATCTACAACTCCCACATCATAACCATTTATATTATCAAACCACTGCCAGCAACGTTCAAGTTTGTTTTTCAATCTTTTGTTCTAACCTGCACCCTCTTAGGTCTCCATGCTTCCTCAACCTTTCCAACCTGCATCTACTACAGCAGCTACATACATCTACTAAACAACACTAAGCTCCACTTCCTCATTTCTGAACTTGATTAATTATCTGACTATACTACAAGTCTTGCATTGTAATTTTAAAACAACATTGCAAAGTATATTTCTTGCTTGCTTATTCTTGTGTTGGTTTTAGCCTTTTTCCATTCAGTCAAAAATTTTTACTTGATAACTAATGAGTAAATTCCAAACATTAATGTAAGTCAGTTAGAAATGTTTTTCAGATTTTTCTAGATCTTTATTTAAGGACTTCTCAATTTTGTTTTTATATTCTTCTTTACTTGTTGCCCATTGGATTCTGACAGCCCTGCAAAAGATGCCAACCAGGTGCACATTTTTGGACTTTGCTGAGAAAACATTTTGTCAATATATTTTCCTCTTTTTTTACCCTAGTTATTTGTAAGGTCAAATATGCTGTAATGGCAGCATATTTGACTATGCTGTCACTAAAGTCAAAGAAAACACCCTGTAACCATATCAAGTCAAAATACAAGTAAGAACATTGCACTGAACATGTTCTTGATTTAGTTGCAGTTATGGCTGCCATCAGACGGGTTTTCTAAAAATACAACGTGTTAATCACTTTTTGTTATATTTTGATGGATTAATTGTGGCCTTATGGTGATAAATTTATTAGAAATATATTTAGGTGGTGGATGAGAAAGAGCTGGTGGGCAAATTTAAGTGTCATATATTTTCAAATAAGTGAAAAAATGACAGTGTAACTTCATCTAATTGAGAATTGGCAGATTTATTGTCTTTTGTTTGATTATCTTCATAATGAAGCATTTTTTTTATGTTCATTGTGAGCTCTGGTCACAGTCTACACGCTAAATGTTCATTTTATAGACTGAATGTACCTCGGTATCCTCAGTTTAACCCCGCTGTTTGTCCCTTCTTCCATTTTCCTGCAGAGGAACCAAGATAAGCGTTAAGGCTCCTGAAGCATCAGTATCTTGGGCCATCGCTGCTTTGCTGATGTCAACACTAAACAAACTGGTAGCTTTTAGCAGATGTAATCAGGATGATGTAGCTGACCTGATGCAGCAAGATAGCTAAAGGCTACTATGGGGGTGAATCACACCACAGGCTTGCTCTGACTTGAATGAGGGATAAAATGATCATAGCTCGGCAACTCTTGCATGTCTGTTGTCACTTCGGGTCACACTTTTTCCTGCAGCTTTTATAAAGCAGGATGTTTTGCATTATTTAGCTGCCAGCCATCTTTTTCACATAAAAAGATCCACAATGTGTTTTAGACTTGTTTGTTTTCATTGATTTTTGAAAATGTAATTCATTTAGAAAGAAAGTGATATTAAGTGGTCAGTTTGTAGATTAGCCCACGTAATTACCCACTTTAAAAATATTGCATTTAATTTTTAATAATGTCACTGCACTTTTGCTACACTGTATCAAAATAATGTTTTTATGAATTAATAAACCATTACTGACAGCCAAAATGTTAAATAACATTTTACTTTAAAAAAAGCATTTAATTACTTGTTTGTTTGTTTTTTTCATAGCCCAACACAGCAGGAAAAGATAATTCTGCGATTTTTAAAGCTTATGTAGCAATTTATCCCATAACAGCTGAAAAGATAATGCTCAATCACTTCTCACTCCATTATAAGCCACTTAATATTCAATGCAAACCTGGCATTTGGCTTGATTGAGAGGCTGTCCACTGGCGCTAATTGGTGTGTAAACATTTGAGCAGTCGCTTGGAGTGTGTTAGTGAACGTTAAAGCTAGCCGTTTTATACAAAAGGGCCCCCCTCCACCCACTGTCCCTCTTTACCAGTTTCTTTCCACAAGCCTGGCTCTTTAATGTATTTAATTGTCAGAGTAAAAATGTTAATTACATTTCATTATATATAATTTATGTAGTTTCAGCTGAGGGATTCTTTAATACCCATCTAATTTCAATGGCATCACCGGGAAGCAGCTGGTGATTGTGTGGGCGCACTCATAGTTGATCTGTCAATTAAAGTAGAGGCATGATAGGCAGGTAGTGTTTTTCACACATCTATCCATTTTTACACCTCAGTCAGAGTGTTAATACTCAACAATGGCTTGAGAAAACTCAATGTGGCTTAGTAATGCTGCCTCTATAAGCTGCATAAATCTATTGTATTAAGTTTCAAAAACAATTATGTAATTACTGTACTGAATTTGAGGATTAATATTATTATGTCCATCGCAAGTATGTGTGTTCTGAACACATGACATAGCTAATAAATATGTTTTTCTGCCTACCAAGGGCTTTTCTCTACTGACCTACAATATTGTTATTAACACTCCAATCAACTTGACTAGAAGCAACAACCATGCTACATTCAGTCTCTTAAAGGGAGAGTATTATGTAAATTTGAGGGTTTTTATAAATATTTATCTCATGTTATAATCATCCAAAAAATACATGAAGACTTGATTTGATTCTTTCATGCATGTTCAAGAATCCTTGAATCTCCTGTGGGAGCCATTCGGTGGTGCCTTAATTGGTAACATTCTATTACCAATTAACCAGCATTGGTTTTAACATTGGTTAAATAATGTTCACCGTCATCATTTAAGGCTAAACCAGTCTTGCTGAAACCAGGATGCCTTTGGGGTCAAAACCTGTAAAGTTGTTTATACCTTTAGAATAGGATTGCATGAAATTCACATAATGATGTATAACATCAGCTGGAAGATAACCTGTGTCACTTTTAGTGAAATTTATAGGGAAAGCACTGCATCTAGAATAAGTTGAAGACTCAAAAATAACACTTTGCCAATACCTAATTTGCATACATTGAATGCACAGTGCAGAAGTCAAATAGTTATGTGAAGAAATTAGAGTTCCATTGCTCTGTCCTTAGCCAGCTAAACAGCTTTGAAGATATTGTAGGTTTTTTTTTATTTATTATTTATTCAAAAAAACAAAACAATTGCTCTGAAACTATAAACACCAGCATTAATAGATTTTATATGTAATGATATTTCAAATCAGTTTTAAGCCTTACATTTTCGTGCTACTTTATTTTATCTAGTCTGTCACACTATTGGACCATTACTTGTGTTATGTATAATATTTCTGGTAAAAGCAGTGTGCTGATTCATGTGTTAAATTAGGACATCACTTATCTAAACAAATACACAATAACTGTATGAACTGATGTGAAATCGGTGTTTGGGAAGTCTTTTGAGAGAATGTATTCAGTGTTTAAAGGATGATATTCACCCTAGAAAATTATGAATGCCTTTTTAAGCGTCCATCAGCTGAGAAATGGGAATTTAATCATAAGTCGCAGTTATTAAAATTATCAGAGATGTCATTCACATTGTCCCTGTTTCCCCACACAGTCTCTTGCCATTGCTTTGAACCTGCAGGATGTTTCAGCTTTATTGATTATTGAAAATATATGATTGCTTAATCATGTTCACCACTTCAGTTCAGATGGGTAATTTAGACGTAACCCTTTTCATTTATTATTTGTATTGGATGAATGTTTGCTCTGTAATAAAACACAAATAAAGGGATCAGTGAATAATAAAACTAATAAGCGAAACAAGTCACAAGTCAGCTTTTTCTGGCGGTACTGTCGCAAGAAGAAAAAATTAACATGTGAATTGTAAGTACAGAAAGAGGTTGTAAGGCGTGCTAGATGAGGGCGATGGGGTGGGCTTTGGCCGCCTTCCTCTTCAAAGAGCCTTGGATACTCTAAAAATATCTCCCCAGCAGCTAATCACAGACAGACAGGCAGTAGCAGCAAAGATGTTTGTTGTTAGACTCCTTTGGCTCCAACATGATGATGCACTGGGGTAGAGGGCCTGGACATATCTAAATGCTTTGATCAATATGGCTGCAGTCCCTCTGAAATGCAGTCTGGTTTGAGCACCAAAAAGGTTTTTATGTCCCCTGATCTGATTGTGCTAAGGCAGTGGGACATGAAGTATTGGTATGCAGCACAATAACAAGATCTACAAAAAATGTAGCGGGGAATGAAAGTGGCATTAATTGGTTGAGGAGAATGAAAGACTATGACGTGATGTTTAAGCAGTTATCAGCATGGTGACCTTGGTGAGCTGCTGAAGGGTCAAATACTGTGATACGACTATAAGAATCCTCTTTTTTGCAGCATGCTCTTCTGCTGCATTTATTTGCAGATTCAGAAAAAATATATGTATTCCTTTAGTCTTTTAAGACCATGTTTTAGGCTTGCAAACAGACCTATCTAGTTTCAAACAACTTAACTAACACATCAGATAATCACTGAAACTTTTCTTTCAGCTTTGCTTGTCTGTTTTTACAAAATGGTTTTATTTAGCAAATATTTTGTCAATATTGGCTTGTCATTTTGAAACACATACATTTTTCTTTATATATAAAAAATAAAACAAATTACGGTAAGTAAACCTGTGTGACCTGTGATAGATAACAGGTGTTGAGTTAAATTACATTATTCTTGATACTTCATGCATATAGTGGCAGTTGCAGGAATTTATTGTTGCCTGTTTGTTTTTTCTCTTTTTTTACATAGTCAGATAGTGTTATAATAACAAAAATGGCAATTATTCTTCAGAGCAAGAACAACACATTGACAATATGATACACAGACTCAAATATACATTTATTAAATATTTGAATAAATAGCTAGATAGAGAGAGAGAGAGGTAAGCAATATGTCTGTATCACTCTCTTTATCTATCTATAGTTCTCCTTATGATGAAAAATGACACTGTTTTTCTTTTACTTTATCAATCGTTAAGGGCCTGGTAATATTGGGACATTCACGTAGATGTGGGCTGCATGTTAACATCTGATCAGAACTGTCATGACACACACCACCAAAAGAAAAGGTACAGATGTTTTTTGTCCTGAAGGTTAAAGCTGATATATTTTCATCATATCTTGAACATAACTAGTATATATACAGAAAGAAAAATGTGGATGGCTGACCTTAAAAAAGCTTGCTAGAGTTGCAGCTGTGTATATTGTCATGCAGCTTTCAGCTTAATGTATTATTGTATTGTATGTGCTTTGAAAGGAATAAAAGTTTCAAAAATAATGTGAAATATTAAATTTTTAACACAGGCCTGCATGCAATAGTATTCCTGCAGAGACAACTATAATGACCCTCTTTGTCGTCTCTTTCAGGTTGAATGGCACTTTTACATTGACCCACTGTAAGAGCATCCTTGGGCCAAGTACAAAGGTGAGGTTGTGTTTGTAAAGACAGAGGGAGAGTTCTTAATACTCAGCATCCTGGACCAGACATATCCTGAATCCATTAGGGCATGCGGTCTCTTGGAAGAGAACTAAATGTAGTGCCCACAAGCCCTTATGCTTTCAACCTGCTTGGCCTTGGGCAGATTGCAAATTCCAAGTGGATCAAAACACTCTAGAGCAGCATCAGATTTTGGCTTGAAAACAGTCATGTTTTAAACATGATTAAACACACAATTTTAAATTTGCTGGTCTTATTAGGTTCAAATATGATACAAACTTTGCTGTTTTAAGGAAGACATTTGTCATGAGCATTTTTTTTTTTTGTCTAAAGCAAAGTTGTCAAGATGCTGAAAGACATCAACCTTGATGGAGAGCTTCTTTGGTTAAAGACTTATACATGGCCCAATTTGTTATTTGGAATATGTACTGATCCTGATTTAGCAAGAATAATAAATGACTATTTATGTACATCAATTTAGATTTTAGATAAAAACTAGAAAATTTCTGAAGAAATTTAAACGGGGCCTGCCAAAGTGTGCTTTCAGCTTGGAACCAAGCATTCTGATGCTAAAAATTAGCATCAATGCTAAGGTAAGCTACAACATACTCAATAGCATATGGAGAGTCACAAGCATGTTGAGTTACATGGACTTACTCCATTCAGTATGTTAAAATTAGTTCATAAGCTAAAATTAGCCACAATGCTACTGTTAGCCTAAATGCTGCCAGCGGCGAATTACAAAAATTCAGCAATTTTGAAGAAAAAAATAATCAAAATTGGTTAATGTAAATAAAAAATAAATACTTTATCGTACAAAACACAGGGTTAAAATAGCTATATAAATTATCTTATCATTATATACTAGTTTTCCATGATGACAGGTGATCTGCCTCATCTGCCTCCCCTGACCGCACGTCACTGAGTGATATATGGATCAGGCCTAATTTTCAATGATGCAGCCAAAAGATAGCAGTGGCTGAAATTTGTATCCATCATAGGGTGGCCAGTCACAGTTTTCAGGAAACCCAATTTGGTTTTAATATTTTATTGCATGGGTCTACGTGATAGTTCTGCATGCAACCATGGCAGTGTTGGACACATACACAAATTTGATTTAGGACTTTATCAACACAATTATAACATGCAGAAATTTCCTGTGCACTGCAGGAGATGCACATCCTTTCATGCTGGGAAATTAGCATCAGACAATTTTCTGCTTGCGGCATGGTCTGAAGAGAAAAATACATTTGTCAGACACTGCAAAAGAGAGTTTGTGTGAAAAATTAAGTTTATATGCAGATTTAAACAGTTTATTCTGCAAATATTGCCAATAATGTATAACTCTGTGACCGACAAGGCCATCAAATGGCCAGAAGTACATGACTGAAAATCTGTCGTCAATGAGGTTGCATGGAGAAGAAGGTAGGTTTGGAAGAATCCTAAGGGAGCAGATGAGACTGAGGTCAAAACATAAAGACTCACTGGATTATCTGAAGCACAGACTGGACTGAGAAACGTAACGTAGCAATAATATTGCTTAGGATACTGTCATGCTTAAAAAAGATAACTTTAGAGGCTCTTTTTGCATTCATTCACCTGAGTAATGACTGAAGTTGTACATTCAAAGTACTTATGATATTAAATATTTTTGTGAAGGATATGGTAGTAAAGTATTCAACATAATGTCTGGTGTCAGTAGACTGTACACCCTTTTACACACAGAACAATTTCCCTGTCTTGTAAACCCAAGGAATGAATCATTAAAATTAAAACAGTCCAGTGGCCTGTTTTTTTTATTTCATATTATGTGAGACTGACACAGACGTTTTAAATCTGGGAAAATGAAAATGGAAGCCACAAATGATACATGGATTAGCATGGTTTGGACGTCTAATCTGAATGCCTCCACTTGGAAGTTTTCTGGACATGTCCAGCAATTAAAACGATGTTTGTTGAAGGTACTATGAACAATGATTTTAGATGTCAGGTAAAGGACAATAAAGAAAGGATAGAAAATCAAATAATTTTGTCTCTATATCCTATCTCTTGGTTGATAAATTTCGCAGCTGCTTTGTAGAAGGTAAACTTTGAATTGGAGTTTTGACCACATTCAGAATAAACTTTTTATTCAAGTTTTTCCTGACTCACAAGCCAAGGCTCTAGTTTCTAAGTTCCATGATGTCTAAAAATAAAAGGGTGGGTTCTCTAATAAGACTGATTAAGAGCCAATCCTCTCCACCAGAAGCAAATTACACTCTAGGTTTTGGTCAGAACAGACACAGGCAAACACTCAGTTTTGGCTAATTGTAATTATCTCAGTTTATGGTCAGCATACGAGACGCTCCTCATCGGTTGGAAGAGTGATTATGTCGTAAGTGGGTCTGCCCCATGGTGCACAAAACATCCAATCTCTGTCTATCTAATTATATGGGGACTTATCGTGTCCCTAATGACTTTTGTGTTGCCTATTCCTTAAAAAGCTCAAGATAAAGGCGAGGACAAAATGATGTAAAGCACATTATCATTCAATGGAGTCCTTGCGGCATTACTTTAAATAGAACTTGATTCGCTTTTTGTAGCTGGGCTATGAGATATCAGGATTCAAGGGTTCCTCATTCATGCATGAAGGTTGTTTTTCTTAAATGCAACAACCTAGCATTGAATCTGACAAACTAATCTTAAGGCATGCTAGGTTTTTAAAATATGACAGCCTAACCTCTGTTTAATCTATATTGAAAATCTAAACAGTATGAAAGTAACTACTGCCAATTGAAAAACAAGTATTAATAGCTGCAATACTAAATGCAGCTATTAATCGTAATGCTTATCAATATAGTTAAACCTTGCTGTACCAACAAACACAAACAACTAACCTGAATGGAAAACACTGCCAAGGTACCAGTCCAATCAGCCATGCTGATTAGCAAGATGATGAAGAAGGAGAATGGCACCATGAAGAAGAAGTACAACTTAGAAATACTTTTTACTGTACAAAAAAACAAAAACTAAGATAATGAAAAAGGAAAATCTGTAAGGCAAATTACATAGCTACAATTTTTTTTAATTTAATTTCAAGCAGACAGAGCTCAGAAGAAAAGTTACAGTAAACATAACACATTTAAACCTATGGTGCCTTACATAAAGGCTTTAGGGGTGGCTTGTAATAATTTAAATCCACTCTGCTGCAAAGAGAATCTTCCTGCACTCCCAGTTAACTATGATATTAAACTAAAATAATCAAAAACAAAACTTACAATTAAACTAAGGGTAGATTTTTTCACTATGGTGATGCTAAATATAGATACCAATTACATTTCTGTTAGCTAGTTGCTAAGCTAAAGCTAAAAGAAATGGCATGTTAGGAAACACCCTCAAGGGTAGGGAACGCCGTCTTTGGGGTAAAGGTTGGTAGAGGCTAACAAAGGAGATCACAACCCCTTCTGGGGAGCCATTATGACTTGCTACCCCTTAAAGGTGGAATGTGAAATGGACCAGCTGTATTTTGGTATGAATAAATGGAATTCATGAATTCAATTCACTGATTCTTCTGTAACCTCATAAATCAAGAACTCAGCATGGAGAATGGAGAATTATCCACAATATATTAAATTGTGTACCCAGTAGTTACAGAGCTGTAATGAAAAGTTTACCACTTGATCTAAAGACTCAATGTAAGTTATGAATCAAAAAAACAAAAAACAAATATTACATCCTCCATCTTGTCAAAATAAATTTACATCTATTCCTATTTGAGAATGCAATCCATGTTTTTTAACCTTTGGGAGAATTATAATAAGGTAACAAAGACAGCTAGAATTCTTTAAAAGATCCCGTTCTCACGTATACAGACTGGGTAAATATAGACTTCACTCAATCATAACATCCACCTACTTAAAAGACAGGTTGACTATAATCTACAGGACACCTAAAAATGAGGTATAGACAGGCTAAAGTGTCAATATGTGACATTGTGGGTTGCTTGCAAAATTCTTAACATCTAAACCTCTACTCAGCTGAAGAAAATGGATGAAATGCATTATGTCTTTAAAAAACTGATTCTGCTTAACCTCTGAACTAAATAAAACTTTTTCAAGAACAATTAGACCCCTTTCAAAAAGTCAAAGGTTTTATTTCCTGAGAGATGTGGCCTATGGACAATAAAATCTCAGAATCAGTGTTTTAAAGAAATAACGAAGCTTCAAGATAAAAGAGAAAGTTGCGTCTCACCTTGTTAAGCAAGTGGAAATGACAAACAGTAAAGATAAAAGCCAAACCTTGGCAGGAGCAGCTAAAACATTGATCTAAAATGTTTTGATATAAAAGTATTTTTGTGGGTTTTTTTTTCCTTCAGGTAAGACAGACGGTTTTGTGAACTTTCTTCTGTGACCACATATCAAGTGTTGCGATTCAAATTGCACCTAAGAACCTGCCTGTAAGCATGACAAAAATAGATGTAAAGACACAATAAAAGGGATCCCCTCTGATATAATTTGCTTTTTATGACTAGCTGCACAGGCATTTAAAACAGTTCTACACTGCTGCCCTTGCAATACACACACATTCACATGCAGTTTATCTTAAAAGGATTCATTTGAAGCCGCAAACTGATCAGTTTAGCATCCCTATCTGCAGCATCTGTCACTTGGTGATAAAACTTTTACTAATGATATTTCAGCTCAGACAAACTGGTTTCGTTGCAGTTATAGAAATACCAGGACTCAGTGTCTGTTGACTCCAAGACTGAACTAATTTGTATGTCTGAAATACTTTACAGTTTCTTGCTTCGAGCAAGACAGTATTTGGTGATCAGCACTATCTCAAAGTCTGTCTGTGTAAAGTTTGAAAGATTTTCCTAGTCCTCTTATTTATTTTCTTTTTGTCTAAGAAGATTGGTTCTAGGGTGAGTAAGTGAATCCGTTATACATTTTCATTGAGTAAAAACCTGCTGTGCCTTATCAGTCTGCTCACTATGGGTGATGGGTGAGCAAATATGAAGCATTGTCCAGTGACATTATAAGAAATCTTAAGCCTTTCTGCACATATTTGTATGTAAATTTTTCTGTCTACAAATCAGTCATTTTTAAATCAATTTTGGGTAGACTTTTACTCAGTGAGAAGGTTGCATCATGCATGCATTTATTCACCCTGGACTGAATTTCAAATAACCAATCAATTATCATCATAAACATAGGGTTTTTGTGAAAATGTATATTTGGTTTGCATTTATGCTCTGCACATACTTGGATGTTCTTTATCTAGTTTGATGCATTTTGAATTCTTAATCATAAAGTTGAATATTAAGAACTTCTGGTTTTCCTCTAGGTGCAAATAAAGAAAAGGGGAAAAAAAGTACCGCTAGGCTTTACAGTAATTTTCACTAGCCAACCTCTTTCATTTTATTTATCTATCATTAGAATGTACACCAAAATGTACATTAATGTGTATGTTAATACACTTGATATGTATTAATATACCCTCACGTATGCAAAAGATGTTGTCGACCAGCCTGTTTTGGCACATGCCTGCGTGTTTGTTCAGATAGAGCTGTTCTCTGTTGTTTTTTACAATTCTTTCATTCCTTTCCTCCCTTACAGCTGTATCCCTCACATCACACAGAAAAGTGAATAGTGAATACAGGTGGTATATCTTGCAGAATAAAATGCCCCCAGCTAAAAAACATTGGTAAATAAATAATGATATATATTCATTGTGCAGCGAAGATGAAACACGAAAGGTAAACAAATCTCCTTTTTTGGTTTTGTTTGTGAATGAGTGGAGGTAAATCAATGTGATACGTGATGGGAACCTGATTTAAACAACCAGCTGCAAAATGCATAAACCAAATAGCAAAATAAATCCCCAAAACATAGCAGGGAAATTGTAGAGTTTTCATATTCCCCAGGATGCTAGGGACATGTTGTAACATTTCAAGTTTTCTATTCAAAGCTGTTGTAGTTCTGTTAATTTAGCTCAAATTTGATACAAAATGTTTTAGATTTGTACTAATTATTTAATTGCATTTCAATAAAATGCCCAAGGTACAAAAATGTATTTTACTGCAGCATAATGGCAAAAAAAACCCTGCAATACAAAATATTGCTAGTTTATTTTGGAAAGCCAATATTTTTGTCAGAAGCACTTCAATTGTTTTTAATCAGATAAATGCATAAGTAAATGAAAAAAAAATACTTCTTTTTGCTGAAAAAATAAAAATAAACCTAAAATTGTTGTCATGAGGCGATGTACAGCAGGAGAAAATTATTTAGTGAACACAGTGTGAGCAAAATTAATAAATGCATCAACGATAAATAAAATATACACTACTCAAGTAAGAGGAACATGTTATTTTAGTTATCCATTATCTATCCATTCATCAATCCATTATCTTCTTCTTATGGGGTCATGTTGCAAGAGCAGCAGCCCATGCAGTGAAGCCCAGACTTCTCTCCCCCCAGTTATTTGAGCTCCTCCTGGAGGAATTCCAAGCCGCCCCAAAACAGCTGAGAAACATAGTCCTTCCAATCTATTCTGGGTCATCCTCTGGGTCTCCTCACTGAGGAGAGGTGAACACCTCACGAGGAACATCTCACCAGGGAGGTGTCCACAAGAAATCCTAACTAAATGTCTGAGCCAACTTGCCCCTCTTGATGTGAAGAAGCAAAGCCTCTACTATGAGTCTCTCCCAGATGATCAAGCGTCTCACTCTGTCTCTAAGGGAGAGCCCAGACACCCTTTTGGCTTAGCCGTCTCTTCAATATGACAGATCAGTACAGCACATAGGTCACTGCAGACACTGCACCAATCTGCCTATCAAACTCCTCCACTTGAAGCAGGAACTCTTTCCTGACCCAGACAAGGCATGCTACCCTTTTCCTGCTCAAGACCATGGTTTCAAATTAGGAGGCACTGATCCTCATCCCCGCCGCTCCAAAAGCTGAAGATTACGATTTGATGAAGGCAGCAGGAATCCATTCATCTACAAAAAGAAGAGATGAGATCCTAAGACCACCAAAACAAATCCCATCAATACTTTCCTTGACTGTACCTAGAAATTCAGACCATGAACAGAATCGGCGACTATTGGCAACCTTGGCAGAGTCCAACTCTCATTGGAAACGGGACCTTCTTACTGCCTGCAATGTAGATCAAGCCCTGACGCTGTCTGCACAGTGACATTATAACCTATATCACAGGGCCTATTACCCCATACTCCTGGAAAATCCCCAAAATAACTTCTGGATGGACAGGATTGTCTCCTCCATGTCCACAAAATACTTAGTTTCCCCATGCACCCTATCATACACTAATGTATTATGTAAAACAAAAATCTTTACAATTATTGAATGTAAAACATTAAATTACTATCAAAATATGATGAGTATTTTACATATAAAGTGATGGTAGTTTGCAAGTAGCAGAAGTTGTAGTAGCTTAGCAGTAGTTTGCACACATTTTCAGAAGCTATGCCCATGGCTGAAGTATGAAGTTGTCTTTTTTCTAAACTGCTCTGTTGTTCTACACAGTAACATTATACTTCACCTAATGCAGCAATAAGCCTTAAAAAAAAAGAAAAAAAGTTTGGCATGTTAAGATCAACCCATACAAAAGAGACATAGTCGAACCGCAACTGCATTAAGATACAGTGGATTTATGATAACACCAAAAGTGTTGGGGCGTGCTGTGGTGGCGCAGGGGTTTAGCACGCCCCACGTTTGGAGGCCTTAGTACTTGACGTGGACGGTTCAACTTCCGGTCCCGGCGACCTTTGCCGCATGTCCTTCCCCCCCCTACTGTCACAAAAAATATGAGCCACTAGCGCCGCAAAAACTCTTCGGAGAAAAAAAAGGTAAAAAAAAAAAAATGTTATTTTTTTGCACCTTAAGATTACATGAGTGATTATTAATATACCTTAAAAATTGAGAAGAAAATCTTACAACTTAATTGTCATGCCCTCAGACAGACTCATTCAACTACACATAGCCCATTTGCTTCACCAAAAAAAATGAACACAATTAAGCATGGCAACTTTAGTGTAGACACTGACCCTGCAAGGGCATCAGACTAAAAGGAGAGCCTATGAAACAGCAGTCAGTCTGTCACAGTTCAGGCACACATTATACAAGCCATAAGGGCTAAATTAGGCTCATGTGCAACAGGTCAGGTGGAGCACTGTGCACTGGCAGATACCTTATCTCAGCCTGTCAGCGAGTCTCCACTGTCCCTGGGATTAATTGTGTTGGTCCACTTGAGACAAGGATGTCACACTGGCATGGGCAGAACAGCCTCCATAGCTCCTCTCGTTCTCAACAAACTGATGTCATCAACTACAAGACAGTAAAAAGGACTTTTATTTTCTTAAGGTGAATAATTGTAGAATGCTAAATGCATGCTTGCCATGGTAGTTTTTTATTTGTTGATGAACATGTTTCATTGTTCCAGATCTTTTTTTTTTTTTTTTACTTGAGGTCCACATGCCCAATCCAATCATAAAGGCATACAATTTTAATGTAACAAGTTATGGAAGAATCTTGACGGTCATAAAAGTTTGTTCTGTGAGGGTTTTTACTTGTTTTCAATCATAATTTTGCTGCCTTCCGATGTTTGTTGGTGTCATAATAATTTTATTAAATGGATGCAATAATATCAAGGGGGTTGCATTAATTTTGGAAACTTATATGTCAGATAAAATAGTCAGACTCAGCCATAGAGAAAGTGAGGAGTTCCATCTTCTGATAAGGAGCTTAAAATAAAATCATTGCTTCTCCACATCAAAAGGAGTTGAGGTGGTAATTGCATTTGATCATGATGTCCCTTAGCTAGGAAGACCTTACAATAGAATCAGCTGCATAATGTCATTCTTCCAGAACATGAATGTATTTATAAATGTATGGATGTGTGAATGGATGGATGGATCCCAATTTTCAAAATAGTTGACCGGAGGGTGTTTTCCAATTACTGAAGCATCATACTTGTTGGCCTCCTTGGTAAAACTTACTCTAGGCTTGGGGTCCACATTTAGTGAACAGACATTGTCTTTAGCAATGGCCTTTTGCGGCTTAATTAGTTTACTGGAATTTTATATGGCTGTTGAATGTTCAAATTCTTTGTTGGGTGTGACTAAGTAGGAAGTGTAATTATCTTACAACTGAAATATTGTGGGTTTGATTAAAGGTTTGATCTCCCACATGTCTTTGTGCCTCTGGACACATGGCCCTAAGTTGCACAGTGATTTGGTGTCTGTGACTTTAATGTAAAGCGTTGTAACAAGTGGATGGTATGACAAGAATGACTCCTGTACTGGACTGTTGCATAACTAGTTGAGGAAAAACCAACTGATTGTGGTGTCCATGGGGATAAACATGCAGACAGCCAATCAAATTACTCTTTATCAAGGAATATAAATAAATTGGCACTAGCTTCATTTCTAATGAGTCTTTGACCTTGGGATCCACATTTAGCATCCATCATAGCCAATAGTTCATCTGAGTCATCTTCTGCCTTAAACATCTAAGTATGAAAAGGATGAACCCCTTGCAACTGGAATATTATCTCTGTTTCAGATGTATTTCTCTAGGAAAGTCATTTAGATTTAATTAAAAGCTTTCATAATCTACATAAAAATCTTTCAGAGGTTGTAGCTCATTTAAGTCATTCTTTATGTTTCACTAAAACATTACTTTTTGAGCTCAAACTATAAAAGATCCTAGCTCACATTATTTGTAATATGTTGTTGTTCACTCACTAATATAATATATAATAACCTCCATTTTAGAAGAAGTAGCTATTTTAACTGCCTTGTGTTGTTTACCACTTTAATAGGCAAGATTGTACTCAAACTCATGACCCCATAAACCACTTTCCTCCTACTGATGACTTAACCATAAAATTTTAAAAAGCTCTTCTTGCTTGACTGCTTTCGCAGCATGTCACAAAAGAAAAAAAAAAGAACATTTTAAAAATCAAACAAATGCTTCTCTTTTCTCTCAGGAATTTAATAATGTATCTATGTTTAATATAAAGAGTAGCTATCTAAAATGAAATGTTTGTCACTTTTTGATATTAAGACTAGAGTATTCTCTTATATTGCATAGATCAACATTTGTAGCTGAACAACTTGAGATGAGCAGAAAAACAGATTTTTTTGAATTTTTTTTCTTTTTTTTTTTCTTTTACAAGAAATGCCATACTGTATGTCCTCTAAGGTTTAAATGATAAATTCAGAAAAACTGACGTCTGGATATTTTCTTTGCTACCTATGTAACCTTAAAACTGTGACACTTGGCTCATCCCTTTTTGTTGACATCTTTCTGTTGGGTGATCAGTAAACAGCAGTCCTATTTTAGTGTTGTTTAAATTGTAGGTTCTGGGTCATTTCTATATGTTTTGACCAATTTGAGGTATTGATTCAGGCTCATCTGATACTTATTTTTATATTTCTGAAGGATCTCTACATATTGTGTCCTTAGGCAGGCCTTATATGTTGTTGAAAGGAACAACCAATTAAATTCTTTTTAAAATCCAATTAAACCAAGGCTATTTTAAACTTTTTAAGAGCTTTTTTTTATCTGTAAATTGTTCATAATTAGTAATAATTGTTTGTGATTGTTTTGGGGGAGAATATTTTCCTCTTCAGATCCTCTTTTGCCCTCACTTTTATGCTTAAAGTCAGTTTTTAGTGAGGTTGTCTATTGAATATGTGTCACCACAATAAGTAAGGATTTAAATGAATACATTACAGTGGACTCGTCTCCTGAATCTTTTGTGCAAATCTAAAAATGTCCATAAAAATATAAATGAACAGCTAAAAATCTACATTGTGTGGTAAATTTAATAAGTTACACCTGAATTATATAATAGACTGTGTTTGACAACCTCTGCCTTTGAGCAAGTGTTTTAACATATGAGGTTTAGATGCAATGTCAGGTCAATTTCACTGCAGCCTTGCCAAAGAAAACAATAATGGTTGAGCTAGCCATTGCCAACACTGCAAGGCTCTTGTATTTGGCATTTCATAGGCCTTGATGACAAGGTTAAACATTCCCTCCTAGCATACCTTTTCAACAAAATGAGAGTTGACTGGCCTGTCCATGCCACTGAGGAATTAATGCAGAGGCTGAGTAACAAAAGGGCTATCTAAAATTCATAACTTGTATAAGCACATGGATACTTGCACACACTTTTGGAAATCCCTCGGTGTCATGAGTAAAATACAATGAATGGAACACATTTGGACAAATTAATTAATCCTGACAGCTAGCAAAAGCACATTTTGGAATATTTCAGATGTCAGAACAGCATTTTTGATAATAACTGAAAAGTTGGCGCACAAACTGGCTCAAGTCTTATAGACCATCAATATGGCAGACATGGATAAAACTACAAGGAATTATATAATAACTTCAACATCTACACAGTTCTTATGATAAATGTCTTTTAACAATTCTACTCATTGTAACAATACTTGTTGCTATGGAAACCAAGCTAAGAGCTATGGAGTCCACTTGCACAACCTTGTTTACAGAAGTTCATCATTACTTGAGAGTGGGTCAAGGGAAAATATCACTAACTTTTGATCTAGCTTTTTCTGGTTAGGGCCTACCAGAAAAATCAACTGGTTTTCAGAGACAATCCTCTAAGGAAACCTTTGGTCCAGAAGTGTTCCAGACTCTATGTGTTGGAGTACCTCGAACCCAGGACTTTCTTGCTCCAAGGCAACAGTGCTACCAACTGCACAACTTAAATATTTCATTTCAGATTAAAATTTAAATATGAGTCTGTATTTTGGTTTTTATATATTTGCACATCCCATTCCAGGCTGCCTCAGTAGTCATGAACCTCACTACAAATCACTGAATAATTAATATACAAGTACTATCATAAGGTGTTATTTTGTAAAATGTCTAAATTTGACTGTGCAAGTTCCTGTTTCTGATAAGTGGAGCTGGAAGACAGGCCGATGCTGATCATCGTTGCTGCTGACCACCCTTTATTCATCCTCTGCTGATCTTAATCAGCCACACCTTAATTTGCCTTTGAACATCTTTAGTGTTGTGAATGATTTTAAGGTGTTTGTAGGGATTGACCACTGTTTAGTTTGACCCGAGTTTTGTCCTGTTTAAGTTTGTTAGGAAGGTTTTTTGATAATATTTCAGACAGTATCTTTCTATTTGTTGTTTTGGTATTATGTTTCCCTAAAGTTACAGTCACCACCTTCTAAGTCTTAACATCTGAAAGATAAATGACATATTTTAAATAGGTCACTGTAAAAATGGTACAGCTTAAAGACTAATGGGGATGGGTCATCTTCATGTTGTCACCTGGCCATCCCTGGAAACACCATCAGATGAATTTGGGACTATGCATTCAAATGCACTTAAATACCAAGTTCAGAAAATGGAGGAACCACTGTTCCTCTATGTTATGTGCTTACTTCTATTGAAACTGGCAGAAAGAGATACCGTACATCTGTGCTTGTTGCTGTTGCATCTGCAGGTGACTGTTTTTCAAGCTAAAGAACTCATATAGCGGTGCATGATTTGCACTTCTAACTTCCCGTTGCAGACTCCCAAGTCCTTTAAGTGGAGAGTGATGAGCAGACACTCGGTTGATATATCTTTGTGAGTTGGAGCCAGCAGCAGGCACATCAGCAGTATGTGCTATGGTAACATCAGCTCTATTTTTTACCCCACAAAGGTGCAAAGTTGTCAATTGAAGAATCTATTTCCATTGCCCTGTACACCATGTTAAACAGCTATTCCAGAAAAATGTTTGCCCACTGAACGTACTAAAAAGATATTCAGTAGGCAAACATGTTGTGACCTGGCCAGCCATAGACATGCCATAACAGTGTTGCTGCGTATTTATGCAATGCACAGCAAAATTTAACATATTCAGAATGGTCATCTGCTCAATGTCCATTTATTTTCATTTTTCTTTTATCTCAAACACCTTCAGAGATTCATATACTACACACTACAGTATTTTCTACAATTTCTGTTTCATTTATTTGCTGTTACTACTCTATCCTATCCTTCTTCTGGAATTGTTACTACCTCTTAAATAAGTCAAAGCCATCAATAAGGGTTAAACTACATCACCTTTTTGAAACATTTAAGTAATTGATTGTTGGAGTGAAAAGCAAAATTATGCACTGAATGTTCACTTACCAAAGTCAGATTCTTTCATATTGAAAAAGTAACAGTTCTCAAATTTGAGATTAAAATCTGCCAAATCTTTAATGTTACACTTTTATAAATTTGAATTTGAAAAAAGAATAGTTTTGTCCTGTTAATTAGATGTGTTGTGCATTAGTAAGAGGAACACATAATAGTTGTACAAAACTGTGCAATACAAAATTGCATAGTTCTGGCTTTAAGATTATTAATATCTGCAGTTCCTTGGCATGTACATTTAAGAAGGGGAAAGCTAACAAACACAGCTTAAAATAAAAACAAGAATTGTTTGTATTGTAAGCTGACAACAACATATCACATACCAACACATACACACACATCTACTCATGGCTATGGAGATATCCTCATCAGGCAATGCAACAGTGAGTACTCTTTTGCATGGCATCTCTGTATTTTTAGTTACAGTACGATTTTGGTAGTATTAAAAATTTTATGATCAGACTCCATTCTACAAAAAACACTCTATTAAACCATTTAACAGTTTTGTCACGGGTCATGATATGGTTTGGACAAGATTAGACAAAGCCTAAAGCTTGGGTCCCACAACAAAAGAAGGAGTTGGCAGTGTGGCCAATAAACAAAAAAAACGCATGGGCTATTTTTGGGAGCAACCTCAAATGAACTCCACCGAAGAGAAGGCTTGGAAAACACAGCCAAAGCCTGTCATAAGAACATTGAAACAACATCTAAGTAGGTCTGAAAGACTTACAAAGACATGGCAGAATGCCCAACGCTAGATGTTTTACATTGATTTGAAAAAATCTAATCTTTCAAAGTCAGTATGTAGAAATTGAGCATAGTAGTGCAACGGATGTGATTGGCCAGCAGTAGACACTCCTGAAAGTGTCCTCTAAGTGATCTGGAATAACTGGCACTGGCACTCCATTTAAGATCTTTGTTAAGGAGGGGCCTGAGATAAATGGTTTTTCTACAGACTAAAATTCAAGCAAACTGTTAATCAAAGATATATAGATGGGATGAATAATGTAGCAGTCGGAAACACCTTCTAGATGTCTTCAATCCAGCAATAAATGTTGAAAAATTGAAATAATAAATACTAACTTAATTAAAAACCGCTGAGTTGACACGGTTTAAAAAAAAAGGGTTAGAAAAGCAGTATATGCAGCCAGCTGATCTCCTTAGATTAGTATAATTTAGCACATTTGCCTAAAAGATTATCCATTGTCATTATGACTAGTTTAAATTATTTCCAAGATGGTATTATCAACCAAAAGTCACCATAGCTAAGGGTAACCGGGTTATGAATATTTACATTAAATGAGGAGCTGAGTATGTGTGATTTTACAGAATGAATAGGGAAAACCTGCTGGTCTAATTCATTATAAATTATGCCTAATGCAATCAAACTGAGTTTATCATTTAATGATAAACTCAGTTGTTAAAAGTGGCAAGGAAGCCAAACTTGTTGCTTTGAGTAGTTCACTTTGCAGTTATCAGTAAACCTTAGCAAGCATGTGGTGACAGAGAAAACACAACATCACTGGTTTCAATAGATCAGTCAATGATCTGGGTATTGCTTTCCTATGCAACTCAAAAAACAATTTTTGCTTTCAGCACATTCTGACCTTTCTCCCTTTGTCTTGGATTGTCTCCAGTTTGACAAATGAACAGAAGGAGAAGTCGTAAATAATGACACAGTTTTTATGTGCTTTTTAGAATAGCAGTCTGTCAGTAGTTTTAGCAATGGTAGGGGAGGATGTGAATGAAGCGGTTCACTCTTGTTGGCCACCCTTCCAAATATTGAATTAACATTTACAGCTGCCTCGTTTGTCTCGGTTTTTCTCTCTGCACAGTGGAGGACGGCTGTTTACAGTGGAGGGAACTTCCAGTAAGCTTTTTCACATTGAACTGGTGCATCATGTCACAGACGAACGTTAGCAGTTGGTCAAAATTGAAAACTTCAACACAGTCCATGTGTCCAGGAAGCATTGTTTTCTCAACCGCCAAGAGCCCAGACTCTCTGTACAAAGCAAATAGTGTAGAACAAGGCGCTGGTTTTTACCAGGCTAAGAAATACTAGTATCAAGAAAAAATGTGTGCTGCTGTTTACCTGTATCAGTTGAGCTTGCACGTGGTGTGAGAACATTCAAAAGGGCTGTTAAACACCACAGCATATCATTTGTCACAGCAGCATCAGTCAGATTCTGTTTCTGTTTGCACCTGTGGCCACAGTAGAGCACTTTTTGTGAAACATGTTCCACTCTTTGATGCAAATACAACTGATTTGATTTGTCTTCGGTCAACATAGCTTGCATTCTCAAGTTAAGGTCTCAGAGGTGTCAGCGTGTATTACACAAACACCACTTTCCACTTGACCTCCAATAAGAACATTCAGTCTCACTTTTTTTGTGAAGCACATCACCACACTCAAAATAACAACAGTTCCCTAAACCCATATGCAAAAATAACTCAGAATACACTAATCTCAGTCTTTCTGACTGTTCTCTCGCATGTAACCCACTCATGCACTTTCCTGTGCTGTCACAATAATTATGACACTTTTCAAACGTTACGGAGACAGGCTCTGACAAACTGTGGAGGCCAGTGGGGCAAATTGCCCACAGCCATCACGGCCTTGTCTTAAATCATAACAGCAATAGAAAGGTGGGAGCCCTGGGGTAAGCAATGAACTAGGACAGCACTGAATAGTTGAGTAGGAAGTCATTCTATAGAAGAATAGATGACCTTCCCATAGACTTGGACACCACCGAGACCATGGGGTTAGAAAGAAGATGAGTAACATAATCAATACACAATGTTCTTCATATAGACGGGACACAAATAACTCCCTTGACTTGGCAAGCTATATATTATGCTACCACAGTCTGCAAATACAGGTAAAAGAGGACTTGTGCAACTTATGAGTGAAATCTGCATATAAGTAATTCAGACAGTTGTCTTGATACATTTCATAATTTTAGTCTATGACTTCTATAAACTGATTTTGTTCAATCAGTAATTCCTGTTTGCTGTTACTGTCCAAGTGGAAGTGTCAACTCATCATCCCATTGATTATTTTGTATTGGAGATTCTTTAACTGATTGAAAAAGAGAACAGAAATGTTTGCAGGATGACACAACAATTTTTGGCAATTCAGGTACTGAATTCTTATTGATTATAACTGAAGCAAATGAACATACCATGAAGCAAATGAACATCTACTTTTAGACACACTGCTAATAAAGTGCCGAGGACTTAACAGAAAAAAATGGTTTAAAAGTTGAACAGATAGTAAGTTAGCCCATTCTTGTGTTTAGTCTTTGTGAATGTTGCTATGGTCACAGTGTACAAATGTCTTGATATTTCTACAAAGCAAAACTAATTTTCTCTGATTTGTGTTTTCTTAGAATCCTGTATACATTCAGAATAGAATATGTGTCCTCATATAGTATTTGCATCAGTAATAATTGTTGTTACAATATCCCACAAAAATGTTGTGTGACTGCAAAGTTAATGCCAAATCCCCTGCTTTTGACATGAGTGCTGTCAAACCTTACCACTTATATTATGTTTAGCTACATGTCTTGGTTCAACAGGTTCCTGTATTTTTCAGCTAACAATATGGGCTATAAATATAATTGGTAGATGTTTTGGGAAAAAGTGTCATCTCATTCTCTTACTCCAACAAATCACTTGAGACAAATGGCTGTCCTTCCTGTTTCTTATTCTACAAGAAACATAGATTTTTTTAATTTATTTAATTGGACTAAGTTGGGTTGTATTAAAGAAAACTTCAGTTTATATCAAACTCAGTTGATGTGATTTTTTTATACTTGCACCAAATTCAAATTAAGTGTTTTTGTTGTAGTTGCCTGATTGACAAGATGTGACTGATATTTAATTGGATCAGAAGATTATGTTTTTGTGGTAAATTGGCATTGTCAAATCAAAAATAATTGACTTATACTGAACTACAAAAGAAGAAAGAACATCTAAATAACATATTTTTCTCATAATTATTATATTGCCTTCCAAAAAAATTGCTTGCTGGATAACTTTATCTTGCTACAAGAATCTGAATAGATTTCTTTATGTTTTACTGTATCGTATGTTTGGACACTAAATGCTGAGACAGCAGTTGCTATACCTAATAAATTCATGAACATGGCTGTTTGTTTCAAATCACCCTTAAATCAATAGCAATGACCTTAATCATGCTATATTAGCAAAGTACACCTTGAACTGCACTTTAACCAAAGGCCTAATGACTTATGATATTTAGTTCTTATTAGAAAGTCTGTATTTTGTGCAAGATTATGTGTCTGAAAAGTGAGTTTTTACAGGTGTTAGTAAAACCTCTGCCATTTTTGTGTTAAATAGATATGGTAAAAGAAATAAAATGAACACAGAATTGCTCCGGAGTTATGTGATGAGATGAATGCACACAACAGTGTTTATACTGTATATGTATGCATGTTGGAGTGGTCGTGTTTTGTGGGTAGGCGGCACATTCATTTAACAAAATGAATAGCTCTTGGACTAAATTAAATTTCAGCTGGAATTAAATGATTGGAAGTAGTCTCTGTGTGTTCTACCAAGCGCTGTGGGAGGGCAATATTGCTAAAAGGTTTTTAGAGGATTAATTTAATGTTTTTTTTCTACTTCTTCCATCTCTCCCAGCCCTTTTTATTTCTTTGTTCGCCATCCAGGTGGTCATAAACCACTGCATTCCCTTTTGCACTGACATTTAGTAGCTAAAAAATGGCACAGAGCCAGCCAACAGGGTGCTGCATACATGAAGGCAGACTAGGTGTTGGGGCCATATTGTCTATCTGGGGGAGGCATTATGGGAGAAAAAAATACACATGCTGTTGTTTTGTTTTGGGAGGACTGAAAAATCTGTGACATGCTGTGGAAGCTGTCAGAATAAAACCAGTCTCTAGCAGATATACAATGTGTCCACCAAAGTGATTTATATATATATATATATATGTGTGTGTGTGTGTGTGTGTGTAAAACTCTTTTTGTTTGGCTCAAAACAATGCAACTGAAATGCAATTAAAATTGTACAAAAGATCAAAAAGTTAATGTTTTCAAACTCAACCCAACACAATCCATAATTGAGACACAGCTTGAGACACAGCTAACACTTTGTGCATCTATGTCAGAGTGACCCTGTTATTCTTTATTGTAGTGGGAGAATAAGTTTTGGCAGGTGAAGCTGGGCTTCACTACTGTTCAATGAAAACTTGCTACTCCCTTTGTTACATGTTCTACAAAGTGATGCATTGGCTAATCCTTGTCAGTGTATACTAATGTGTATACTAATGTTTTGCTACTGTTATTTGCTTGTGGAATCCCACTTTCTTAATCTTGATCCAATAATCTCCAATTGAATACAACAATATGCTTCCATTTCTTTCTTATTTTTTTTTTTCTGTTGAAAACATTTCTTTTGAGTAATGGCAATCTTGGTGTGTACTATGCAACATTTATTGTATGTAGTTATTATAACAAGTTGACGCTCAACTAATTATTTTCATGAACTTTATTTGTATAACACGTCTTAAAATATGGTTATAAAGTACAACACAGTGATGGAAATAAAGATATAAGTGGAAAAAACAAAGAGAAATAGAAATGTAAATAAAACAGATTAGGTATTGAAGTAACTAATTGCACACTTAAATCTTAAAAAAATAGTGATAGTTTTAGCAAATATGTAAAAAATGTTTTAGAAATATTAAATAGTGTAGCTTTATCTACACAGAGCAGAGGAAAAAGTATCATTTTGCTCTTCTGTTTGTTTTCTTCTACCCATCCACTTCCCTCTGCTTATTTGAGATCCTCATCCAGAAGGGAAATCCAGATATTGCTCATTGACACTCTCCCAAGGACTTCCCAGTCATTCCCAAGCCAGAAGCAAAATATTGTCCATGCCCAGAAAACCTTCAGAAAGGAATTACCCAGGAGGCCTCCTGATCAAATGCACAAACCGTCTCAAGATAGATGGTTGAGTCTAGCATAGAATAAATGTAACCCCTCGGTAGAGGGAACACACTGTTTGATCCCTCTTTCTGTAAAATTCAGACCCCCATCCCTGTTTGTCATTCTGCAGGTACTGCATTAGTCTTTCATGCGTCACTGAAGAGAACTATCAACCAAAATAGCCTCCCGATATTCAGACCTTCCTGCATCTCAAAACAAATCTCATAGGCCTGTTTTCACTATCCACAACACAAAAAATCAACTGAACCTCTTTTTTATTACTGATGTATTGTGCATTTATGCATTCAAATATATAAACTCATTACATTTCATTCAGGATTCCTTTCTTTTACATGCTTTTTACCAGTTGCCACAACTCATAACTCTAAACAAAGGATCCTACCTTTGACCCATCAGTCAATCAATCGAGCAAACAATCCAGTCCCTCAGCCCACTAATTAATTAATCAAGCATCCAATCACAAATAGTTATGCAAAAGCTGTTGATGCTCACAAATAAACATCCTCTCACTTTAAATTAACAGCTGAGAGACTGACAGAGAAAAGATGAATGATTTCTAGTTAGCAAGGGCTTGTTTTGATGACCCATGTTCAGTTAAATTATTGCAATAATGATGCCATGACAGTGATGAATCACTTCTGCTACAATTTCATTAGCTGTGTTGATACTTACCCATTCAAAATGGGCTCACACTGATTATACCAACCTTTGACAAGATTTACAATTGCAAAACTGAGATTATTTTTACTGTTTACATAAAATGTGGCAGTTAAAGTTAGTAAAATAGGAGATAAAAACCCAAATGTCTGTTAATTTGAATGGTGCAAGAGGAAAAAAAAATAGGTTAATTGTAATTGAGTTCTCTTCGTTTGTACAATCTTTGATCCTTAAGTTAAATTCCTTAAATTAATTCAGGTAAGTAAGAATGAGTTAGCATATTTTCAAAGTAAAAACTGTAAAGAGGTTCTTGGGATATTTCCAAATGAAAACACTACAGTCATGAAATACTGGCATTTTGTAGAAAAATTATGGCAGAAATTTGAATTAATCAATATTAAGTAGCAAAAATCATTACTGGCATTTAAACTGTCTGCACAGTTAGATTTACTTGACATCTTGTGTTTTGTTTTTCATGAAAGCTGTAGGAAATGAAGTAGCTAGTGGCTGGCAGGTAACCTATGATCAATTTTAATCTATAACGCCAGAAAAAGAAATTATTTGCCAGCTGAGGAAGGAAAAGATAAGGTAAGATAAGGTAAAAACAAAACAGAGATCACAAATGTCCATGATGCTTAACATAAATAATAAACTTTTCCAGCTGCTGTAGCAACTTTTCCAACTATGCTATAGAGACCTATAGCATAGTTGTAGCAGTAACAAACTATATGGTCCTAATAAATACTCACTGTTTACCTTTTTGTATTCCATCCTGAATATTTTTCTGGCCTGATTTGCTATGTCATGTTCTGTCAGACTTTAAGTTTACATTAGTAATTTTGATCTATTTGTAGTTTCTTTCTTTGTGATTTCAAGTGTCTGAATTTGTGTTAAGTTAAGTGCTGTCTGTTTTCAGTTCCCCTTTATTTACTCTGTACTTCTTCTCTTCTTTTATACTCTCCCACAGCTGTTTCTAATTTTAAGGAGAGTAATTTTTGCCTGAGTAGCATATCAGTAATCAAATAACAAATATGTATGTATGTATGTATGTATGTATGTATGTATGGGTGTATGCATGCGTGTGTGCATATGTGTGTATGCATAAGTCAAAAAGAAGTCCTTCATCTTTAAGAGCGGCACTTTGAAAAGTTTGTATTTCATGATTACTTCATCAGTTGGGGAGGGGGTAATCAAAGATAATTGCAGCAAATCATTGTGATGCTTTAATTGTGCACCTGCATTTGTTCGTTAGAAGCTTCAGACATTTGCAAAATGATTTCTGAATACTAAATTTAGATGCATTTTCTATTTCAGTTTTTGCTGCTACTGTTTGTTTACTTAACCTCTCACTCTCAGACAACTTCCCCCACCCATACTTTTTTTTTGCTTATTAAAAAACTGAAAGGGAGAAACATAATTATTGGCACTATAAAACTGACTTGTAACTTGCAGTACTTGTCAATTAAAGAAGTCTAGCATCTTTTATTGTCTGTTTGTTTTGTGCTTCTCCAATGAAGCAATTTGCAGCTTCTTCATTAAATTGTCAAACTTAAAGAGTGGCTAGCTGGTAGTGTGATTAGCTGCAAGCTGCAAGCTACAAAGGGCTTAACAACAACACGTTTACCACTTATATATATATATATATATATATATATATATATATATATGTATTGTTCATCTGTTTTTGGTGCCAGAGATATGTTGATATGAATAATATTCTCACTGTAGAGTGAACAGTCACTTACAATCAGTGATATGGTAAAGAAGATTCTTGGACTGAGTTTTCTAATTCTTTACACAGTGCAGCTCCTTGTGAAGTTTTATGAAAATTGGTGTCCCACAGAGTTTTAATTTGCATTTCTAATTGCAGGTCCTCTAGTGTAACTCAATGAAGTAGCCGTTCTGAAGGCATATATTGCATCAACAGATTAAAAGCTTTTCATTCAATGCTGGATGACTTCAGCTCTCTAAGGCAGCTCTCAGTGTAACCCAATAGCAATCACAATGAGATAATTTTATGTTTATTTACTTGTTAGGGGCAGCCACATGACCATTTTAAACAGTTATTAAAAAAAGAAAATAAAAATGCTCTAACTTTGAGTATAATAAATATTAAATCATCTGAAAAAACAGTAAGCTGTTGGTATTTTGCCATCAGCAAAGCACTTTGCATTGCAACTTTGGTGTTACAGACAAGCAAGCATAAAGACGGCTGTTTAAATCAAACACTTCAGCTTTTTTCAAACAGTATTAAAAATTCAGAGGGAAACTTGATATGTCACTAAACAAATTTTGTGGCTACTATTAAGAGTTGTCACTTTATGAGAGGTTTATCAGCAAACCTGGTACTGATGTGTAAAGAGTGTTAAACTAAAGTTATATTTTGCTGCAGTAATAGAATCCCACAGTAAAAAACAAAAAAACAAAAAAAAAACCAGAAAAACTGTCTTTAGCTCAAGTAAATCAGCTTACTGCTAAAAACACACCACAATGACAAATACTGATTTTAAAGAATATCTTTGTATGGCCACTATAACGTTTACTACTTTGATAATCATTGAATAAATATCCAATATCAAAGTATTTTTAGTTATTACCATAGCTGCCATTGCGCCTAGATCATTAAAACATTAAAAAATAAGAATTTTTAAATGAACTCAAATATTTGTTAGAGCCCAATATACTGTATATTATATTCATGAGAGAGGATGCACTTTAAAAAGGTTTCCAGGGAGGCTTTGGAAGACACAAAGGTAAACAAATTAGAGGTTTACCTAATTTGCAAATGTATTTCCCCTTTCTTTTCATTTTGTGATTTTACCTGGGGGCCAATGGGCTCTTTGCACGTATGGTGCTGACGTCACATCCGCATGAGCGAAATGCGGCTTTCTTATTTCCATTTTGAGTTACCGTGACAGCTAGAAAAGACAAAGTCGTATTTAAGATGCAAATAAAGTAATACTATGAACACTCTTGTAATATAATGGGCTTTTAAGTTTTCATGGATTTCCAAGCGATCTTGAATTAAGAAGACAGTGGCTTGTAAATATTCGTCGCTACCAGTTAAAACTAACGCCGCACAGCAAAGTTTGCAGCCTTCACTTCACTCTGGATCAGCTTCTTCAGCCTAAAACTCCCGGTAGTTTTAGACTGTGTTATTTCCATGGAATCACGTCTGTATTCAGACTGAAACAGCGAGTGTATGGGAACGAGTGAGCAGACCAGACCCAGACAGCCGAGCAACTGATCGGCCTGTACACACTGCTATAAACACCATCCTATTTGAGCTCTTCACAAGACACATGCAAAAGTAATAAAACTAAATAACAGGGAGACCTTAAAGAACACGGCCATGTTTTTCTATAAGTAATAACTTTGAAACTGAACAGTTAGCTGATCTCGAAAACTGACACCAGTGCTGCCCTACTGTTAAGCTACGGGGCTTGTTGTGTTTCCTCATTCTTCGGAAGCAAAGAGCCCAAACCATAATCTCCCCCGTTAGTTGGTCTTTGTTTGACAATAAACACATATAATATACTTGAAAATAAGTACAAAATAAGGTAAAAACATTGTCCATTATATTGGATTAAAATGTTTAGATACTTAAATAGCACATTTTTACAAGAAAAATGTCCGAAAATATTGCCTACAAGCATAAGCTAAAGTTAATGTTAGCCACAAAGTTGAAAGAAAGTAAAAGTCACCTTCGTATCTGTGAATGAATAACGAGGCATACATCTTAAAACCTTTCTCCAGCTTACTTGTTGGGGCTTTGGATCGATGTACATTATTAATTGTTACCTTGGGCAAACCCTGCAAGCACCTATTGTAAAATGCCATTTTCAATAGACCAGAAACGACCGAGCCGCTTATCCCCAAACGCTGAAGCTGACGTGCAAAGATTAGTGGTAAGGTATGTACTAACTGACATTCTTAAAGAATATGTTATGATCCATTCTATGTATATCATATTATAGATTTTAAAAGGCAATTGGTGTAAGAATTTTCTTGTGTTGGTTTTCATCCAACACAAGAATGTTGGTTGTGTGATGATAAAACACTTACCAAAGGTGACATTTTAAAAAAGACAATTCTTCCAGCATCACAAATAAAGGTCTTTGAAGTTGGAGAATTGTCACAAAATATCTGATAAACAGCAAAAAATGTATTGAGGAGATGAAACTGAGGGGAAAAGTAGGGTTTGAGTCAGTTATCAGTTAACTGGACAGACATGTCTTCATAACCTGACCTTTAAATTTCATTCTACCAATTTCTGTGTTCTGTTAAGGAAGCGTGGATCTAATTTGAAGCTGGGAGCTTGGCAGTATTCTTTCTTTAATCTTCAACAGTTGATGAATTCAGAGGAAAGGGCTATGAAAGAGGTATGAAAGGACAGAAACATTTAGTGAATGAAAGGGAAGACCAAGAAACAAAGGAGGGTGGAATGCTTGAAATTATTGTTTTCAGTCTCCTTTTAATTACAGTGCAGACAAATTATAGACAACAGATCGACATCATGTAGGTTTTCTTTCTAAGCCAAAATATGTGCAATGGCTTCTTTAAAAAAGTAAATAGTTCTCAAAAGCTGTTATTGCTCACAATAAAGTTTGTTGAATTCTTTGCACAGCACTTGCACACAAAATGTGAAATCATATGTTAAGAGAACCATGACAGGCATTGAGAGGGAGCAGCACCCTCTTGATTTTATCTGTATGATATCCAATGTCAAAAGTATTTAAGTGTAATATAGTGAGAGTGGAAGCAATGGTGGGAGACGAGAGGGAGAAGCATAGGGTGCAAAGCATACAAAATGCCTTTGTTGCAGAGTGTAATGCACCGCAGACAAATAGTGCTGTTTTATCGCCCGGAGGTCTAGAAGCAGCTTTTAAATTCATGCTCACTCTCCAGGAGGCAGCAGTGGTAACAGCCAATGACTGATGTGCCATAGAGACACAGACAACTGCTGCACTGCAAAGTATGTGTATTTTAAATGCAATATGCAGTTATTTCTAGTTTTTTTATTTTTCCTTATTAAAAAAAAATAAAAATACTTGAATGGGAGTTTATGTTATTGGCTTACTCCTGCTTTTTACTTAGTGAAACTACACATACAAAACAAGTAGTTTTACTAGTATGAAACTACAAAGACTGGAGCAGTCATAAAGTACACAGTTTACATTTTAGATAAAAATGTAACTGAAGTTTGTCGCTCAGGCTCTGATCCCATCACTCCCTTTGAACAGGTGTTCTCGACATGATATTGAATTGATGAGTGAATTTCTTCCCCAGAGCCAACAGGTGGAGGCTGGGATGGAGGAGAGGGATGAAAAAGGCAGACAGCATGCAGTGCAGAGTGGGCAGCACCAGCAGTGGTGACACAGATATGACAGAAGGAGAGATAGCAATCCTGCAGATTAAATAAACCGCCCTGATGGAAAGTGCTCCTTTGATATATACCATGTTGAGAGTAAGGCAGATTGCATGTGCAGCTTGAGTTTACTGCTTGAACCATCTCAGAGGTGTCACTCAGTTTGATGAAGGCTTGTACCCAAATATGTGCACTTGCAAATAATGTATCATGAACATGTGTTCAGAATTCTTTCTCAAGGACATTCCACATGTTATCTTGACGCCAAGTTTCCATCATCAAACTTGTCAGCTAACCAATCCTGAAACCGCCCTCAGTGTGAATCACCTTCCAACATGAAACTCATTTTGTGCTAATCTGAACTTGTAATTTGTACATGTACGCTGATGAAGACAGGTTATAGAACAGCAAATGAGTTTGTTCTTAAGGAGACAAAATATTAACTGTATGAACATGAACATGCAATGTAAAGCTAATTAAAATATGTAATGCAACTCTAAACAACACTGAGAATATCACTTCACCTTTATCATTGTCACAGTGTGGAAGAACCCCTTGTGACCACGCCACAAAGATTGGTGTCAACTTAAATATGTATGTCTTAATCCTGAAATGATGTGTGAATTATTGCTATCTTTGTATTATCCAAGACCAGAGCTGTTTATTTCACACAGCTTTTTACCCCTGAAGGAAACGGATGCATCCTTCCAATATCTTTAACATCTGCAAGATAATTTACTGAAACTCCATTCCCACATGATTCGTCCAGGCAGACCCTGTCCCTGCATCATGATGAATGCTAGAACCTAAAAGTTTCTCATATTTAGAATATCAAAGAAAATAAATACTTTTCTTATGTTTTATTGAGTTAATATAAGCTGTGTTGGTGGCAAAGAAGAGCAAAACTGAGACCTGATGCATAGGTGCAAACTACCCAAATTCTTTTGGCACAATGAATTCTTCAGAATAGAGAAGATAGCACAACTTTTTTAAGTAACACTCAAACATGCCACTAGAGATCATTAAAGTGATTATGAAGTTTACTTTATTGCAATTGTTGTTCAGCTAATTAAAATTTATAGAAAGATTAGTAAATTTATAATAAATATTCTAAATAAACTGCTTAACTAAACAGTTTTTATCAGTTTTAAAGGTGTATTTATGAAGCATCGATAAAACGTTTTCCACTTTATGGATGGTCACTTGGTAGAGTGTAAACAACATGAGCAGGATGTAGTGGTTGTTCTAGGTTCAATTCCAGATCTTGGGCCATTTGCTGCCCGTTTTCCCCGTCTGTCTCCTCTTCATTTCCTGTTAATGTACTAGTCAATAAAGGCTGCTAGAACCTAAAAAAGTCTTTACATTTCAATAGATTGACTTTTGAAGTCTTTGGAACCTTTCAGGCTTTTATATACTTCCGTTTAGAATGTTTTTGGATCAACTGGACCACAACAATTTCATTCACTCAGTATGTCATTTTAGAGAAGCAATTTTGTTAATTTCTTTTGGTTTTAGGCTGATGTGAGGTCTTATGTTAAGACCAGACACTCTTCTGGAAATGGCAAAATTTCCGCAAGCATTCTATTCAAGTGGATGTTAGAGTTCTTGTGAACAAAAAATCAGGTCAAAATCTATAGCAATAAACATATTTAAATGGCATGGATAACAACAAGTTGTGGAGAACTTTGTTTACCTTTTTTTTTATTTTATGGGCAATCAGTTTCCGTGTAGGCAAAATGATTTCAGCTCCAACACAGAATTTAATCCATGCAGCTCTGATTTATAATACAAGACGAAAAAACATGTTAGACATCTGCTCTTTTCTCATTTTCGTTTTGCTTCACATCGGTTTTCTCATCTTTGATGTTCTCCTCCCTCTCTTGCTCAATACCTCCCACTCAGTCACAATTGACATGTCTATCAACATGGCAAGGCTGTGACAGACAGTTCCCTAAGGTGCATCCCACCATTCTCCTTTTACACACACACACTCGCACACACACCCCTCGGCACATCCCTATCCAATTTCTCCCTCTCTTCATCTCTTTTCCTCTTCTATTGATGTCTGATTCTGAGACACAGACCAATATGATGGGCAGTGGGAGGTCAGGCAGGGGAAGAAGTAGGCTAATACATTTACTATGTTGAAATTGTCTTCTACTTAGCTCCTAGCTCCAAGACATATTCAGAGAATATGTCTTGATATAAGGCAAAAAAAGTGAAGTTAAAGAACATTAAACCTTTTTCCACAAAATATGTCAAAGGAGGTTTCCCACAAAGGACATTTTCAAGAAAGGTATGTCTTTTTAACCTATCATAGAGTTCAATAATCTGAACGTCTGTAGATGAACAAAGGCTATCCTAAAAAAACGAGACAATCTCTCAACAGAGGTAAAAGAAATCAGACTGAAAAACATATTCATTACTTTTCATTATCACTATGTCTATAAAAAATATTTAGCTTCTTAAATGTTGTATCCTATTTGTGGCTTTTACAAATCAATCATGGTCAACATAATTCAGCTTTTATGAAAACAAAAAATTATAAATGTATGAAACCCTTCAACGTCAAAGTGAAATCTTTGATAAATGAATAATTTATCTCATTTATCAATGTTTCTATAGATGTTGGTGCTCCTTGACTCCTTTAATAGTGTTTGTCTGTGACCGATACTTCATTTTATCTTGACAATAAGGATGTTACTTGAAAATAGCTTTATGCATCTTTGTTGGGTCCCCTAATATTAGAGAAGATGTGTGCTTTTGGTCTGATGCATGTTGGTGTTTTCCCTTTTTTGTGTGTCTAGAAGTTTCTTTAGGGTACAGGGAAGATTACAGAAGCATAGGATTGTCTTTGATTGTTGTAAGGCAGAAATTCATTAAGTATCCCACATAGGTGCAATGAAAAACAGACAGAACAGCGATAAAGAGAGACAGATCCCCTGGGGGTGGGTCAAGTTAAAAAGCTAAAGAAGGACAGAGAGCCTGGACTGAAGCCACATCTGAAACCTCTAACCTCTCTTCAAGCCTTTTTGTTTTGCTTGCAAACACTGCTGACCTTACAACACTCAGTGGACATCTACTTTGCCATTGGGCCCACTCCAGACATGTTTTGACTGCCCCTGTCACAAAAGACATGCTGTCAGATAGGAGGATTAAAGTGCAAAGGATATTCTTGGAAGAAGTGTTAAAGCTCAGCGACTTAAGCATGCTGATGACACTGCCAGGGTTAGAAGTTCACTTCCCTCTTGAGATATCTTTGCTGAAAACAGATACATTCAAGTGTTTTACTTTATTTTTTTTTATGTTTTTTAGGATATGTGGAAAAGCCATCCTTGAAATAAAGGACCACTTTAGATGAGGGAAACTACTCATGTTTAGATATTTATTTGAATGTTTCTTCATAGTCTGATGATGCTAAGTGTTTGGTGCACTTCCATTAAATAAATTATATCTCAGAAAAGTTGTCTTTCTTTTACACCGATCTTGTTAAATCTTAGTAAAATCTGCTCATGTCTTTGAAAGCAGTCAGCCTGCAGTGGCATCTTAAACTACTCATACAGAAGCTATTCATATTCTAGTATTAACTCCATGCAGGCATATTGACAAGCCAGGATAGCTTGAGGCACCAACAGCAGAAGATTAGCTCTTTGCTTCGACAGTTTCCTCAGTGCAGTTGCCAAAATGATTACTGTTAGAGAGAAAAAAAAAAAGCTGATTTTAAGTACCTTCTTCAGAGAGCCTTTTCACCATGTAAAGCAAACATGACTTCACTGGCCTCTGCTTTGTTAAATAAGACGTTAGTAAGAAATCTGGTGAGAATTAATAGGAAGCAATAGACTTGCTACTTAGGTTTGTGGTTGCATTTACACCCATCAAATTCACATCTGTTGTTCTTTCTTGAGCACAAAATTTGCTAAATTTTAACATTTCATTTTGTGTGGGCCAAGTTACAATTCTTTAAAGAATAACTAACAACATTTATAGATATTTTTTTTATATTCACATGATGTTTTGTTTTATTTTCATAACATCTTTCTTTGTTATTGTTTTTGGACAGTCTCTGTGTTCTTCTCATTAAAAATGACTTTCCATCTTTGTCTGCCCTCATCTCACTAAACAAGCAACAGATCTTTAAAACAATATGGGAGCTGTAATCAAAGCCTGAGGTTGGCCTCACTTACACATGATTAATTAATTAGACAAGCATGCCAGATGTGATTAGGTCAACTGTGACTGCTGGGTAACATGTAAATGAGTCTCTGGATTGGCCAAACACCTCACCTGTCTCATAGTTGGTAGGTGTTAAGAGAACTTTGCAGGGGCACTTGTCCATGGTAAACATTGACATCACATCACTGCCACAGTCCCCTTATAAATATTACATGGTCCACAACTGGACATCTGATATTTGTAAGATATATTTTTACCTCAGTGCTGAGGGGCATTTTCCAGATGCCAAGTATATTTCATTTGAACAGATGGAAATTGCAAAAGAGACAGAGCCTGTGAAGGAGGGGAAAAAGAGGGAAAGAGGCAGGAAGAGAGAAAATGAAGGAATGAGGTGGATTTGAATTTGCATTTGTTTGTTTTTATCTGTGCACAGACAGATCAGAATTTTGTAAAACCCCAATGAGTGGTGGTAAACCCAGAGTCCTAATATGGTTTACTAAGGGCAGCAGAACATTTGTCATCTTGCTTGCTTTTGGGTGTAAATCTGAAAAGACAGCTTCAAGCTCTTCAAGTTAGAGGTTTTTCAAAAATAGAAGTTTAAAAACCTAACCTCTTCTTTTTCTGTCTGTTTATTGCTCTGTTGATACCAGCTTTAGCTAAAAAAATCCCTTCACACTTTTCATTGGAAACCATTAAAATCTCTTGTGATTATTATTTATATGAGCATATTTATTGGATATAAAAAGTCGACACACAATTCTCTTTAGTTTTAGGTTTATGAGACTGACGGGCCCAAGACTGACCCTTATTTGTAGCTCTTCATAATTTTCCCAGCCTTGAATTGACCCATTTCCAACTACAATAAAAAAAAAAAGGGAGAAACAGTCTCAAAGAAAGATGCTTCCACCACAATGCTTCATCCTTAATACAATTATTTGAGTGAGGTCCAATGTTGTTTTTGCACTAAATATACATTTTTGAACAAATGGTCAAAAAGTCCTACTTTTTTTTTCCCCCATCAGAACTTACCATATTTGTTTGTTTGTTTTTTTGGGGGTTTTTTAAAACTGTTTTTGCATATTTAACCCAGGGTTAACAACCTTTGTTTTACTTTTTAGATTTTTATTTAAAATGATTTATTTTTGCTCTATTTATTTTACATCACAGAGATGCTAACAATTTAAAATGGGGGAGCAGACATTTTATATGCATGTTTTAGGGAAAAGGGTCACCTGGAGTCTTCTTTAATTATCAATTGTAGATAATTACCCAGTACCTTAATTCCTCAAGAAAAATGGCTAAAAGGTCAAACTGATTTTGAAAAATCTTTTGTATTTGTTGTATTTACTTGACCTGTGAAAAATTTATTAAAAAAATTATATAATTTAAGAAAAGCTATTTCTTCTGAACACTGAATTATAGCTACTCTTAATAGTAGGCTAAAATGGTAACAGAAATGTGGGTAACACTTTATTTGATGGGTTGTGAATAAGACTGTCATGACACTGTCATAAACATGAGTAAGTCTTCATGAATATTTATGTCTGTTGTCATAAAGTGTCATTTGGTAAATCATTACACTTTTAATACAAAGTTGACATTATTCAAAATGTCTTTGTTATGACAACTTGACATTAACCAAGAAATTATGATCTGACATAAATTTGTTATAAAAGTATTACTGATTAAACTTTAAAAATTATGTAGCTTTATGTTATTAAAGCTAAAGTTTAATCAGTAATACTTTTATAACAAATTTATGTCAG